>JABMCL010003101.1:887500-892500 GCA_018857735.1 Alviniconcha marisindica | reverse complement strand
TTTTTTTTTTTTTTTTTTTTTTTTTAAATATTATCTCTTATTTGTCAAGGTTTCATCATGCGGAGATGGTGCGGTTATTTAGTACGGTTAGATGTTTGATCCCAGGGGACAGAGTGGTCTATGTTCATGTTTCGTCGATCCGTAAGTAAACATTCTTAATGGGCGAAAAAGAAAATAATAATCGGGAAGGAGAGGGTGGGGTGAGACACAGAACGACGAAGAGCCAGAAACAGAGAGAGAGAGAGAGAGAGAGAGAGAGAGAGAGAGAGAGAGAGAGAGAGAGAGAGGAGAGAGAGAGAGAGGCAGAGACTCACACACACACACACACACACACACACACACACACACACACACACACACACACACACACACACACACGCACGCATGCACGCACGCACGCGCGCGCGCGCGCGCGCACACAAACACACAGACAGGTAGACAGAGGGAGAGGAGAGAGAGAGAGAGAGAGAGAGAGAGAGAGAGAGAGAGAGAGAGAGAGAAGAGAACACATCCAGGTAGAAACACCCGTATACAGTGGCAACACCTCCAACAATGTGCCACAGACAGTACCGCTGCGCCCATCGATTCCTGGTTCTCTTTTCTTCACGGTCCAACAACCTGACAGCCCAAAACACAGCAGACGATCAAAGCTTTATCGACTAATGCCGCTCGTGTGGCCAAAGCCTTCTTTCCTCCGCTCGTTCACTCAACGGGGGCGCAGATGGCGGTTCTATGTCGAAAAAAACTTGTCGCTTTTTTCCGTTCGATTGCACGTTTTCCTGCAACAGAATGGGATACCTGAAATGGTAATGTGCTGTGACAACTGTCCGCGGAGTTCCCCGTGGCAGCAGAATCAGTTCAGCTTTGGATGCTGCATCTGTCTGCTTTGTTGTTGTTGTTGTGTTTTTGTTTTGTTTTATTTGTGTGTTTTTCTTCCCCTCTTCTTCTTTTTGGGGTTCAAATCTGGTGTGTGAGAAATTATTATAAACTGTTACTATAGCAAAATGCCCGCGCCGGCTGGCCATGCGCTAGAAATGGAATCGTTAAAGCTTTTTTTCTTTTTTTCTTTTCCGATTGTGTGAGTGTTGAAACAAATATTTATCTGAAACTGACAAAATCAAATGGAAAAAAAAAAACACAAAAAAAAAACACACAAAAAAAAAGTTGGCTTAAAATCCCAAAAATTTCGGCGACTGCCTTCCATGGGGTATTATTTCTTACAACTGAACGTGGGTAAAAACACAGCGCACACAACGATGTTCAAGACAATAAAGGTTACATTTTCTGTTATATATATATATTTTTTTTTAAGCAGCTCCTGAGGTTGGGGTTGGGGAGGGGGGAGGGGAGAGAGGAGAGAGAGAGAGAGAGAGAGAGAGAACAACACACACACACACAAAAGAGAGAGAGAGAGAGAGAGAGAGAGAAGACACACACACACACACACACACACACACACACACACACACACACACACACACACAAGACGAGAGGAGAGAGAGAGGAGAGAGAAGACAGACAGAAGAAGAGAGAGAGAGAAGAGAGACAGACAGACAGACAGACAGACAGACAGACAGACAGACAGACAGACAGACAGACAGACAGACAGACAGACAGACAGACAGATTTGATCCCCTCATCGCCGGCGTGAGAATCCAGAAGGCTATAACCATCAGACCACGGAGCTACCTGGGAACCGGGACAGCAGTTAAGCTTACATCACCCTCCCTTCACTTAACACACAGCGACTCGTTGAGGTTCGCTTCAACAATCTTTAGTGCTATTGTGTTAATTAGCGAAAGAGGTGTGACCCACACAATAGGTCTACAGGATCTTCGTGTCCCAAGGGATCTTCACACCCAGTTTCATCTCAATAGGCTTTTGCGGGTCGAGCGACAAATCATTCATGGCGTTGACACAGATACAGACAGACAGACAGACGTGGGCTCTTCTTCATTTGTAAGACGTCTTGGGGACACTTGGACCGACATCGTACGCGTTTGAAAGCAGATCGCGTAACACTTGTTGTTTTTAACCAAAAAAAAACAAAAAAACGCGTAACACTGTTGTTGTTTTTAACAAAAACAACAACAAAATAAAATAAAATGTGAGCACCTTCGTTATTAACCCTTTCACTGCCCCAGCCTGTGAAACAATTCCGGGCTGAAAAGTGTATGTGTACACTCTGGCAAACAATGTATTTGATAGCCTTATAACAAATCTACTTTCAACACTGAATTCTGATAGATATCCTTTCACGTGATGATGTAAAGGGGGCAAAAAGGCCTTAATGATTTCAAATTTGGCACTTTTGCTGGTCGTTTTTTGGAGTGACGGCGCGGCAAGCATGGCAATGAAAAGGTTAATATTAGTAAAATCGGCGTCACCATTCCCATCACCAGTAATAGTGTTGTAACGATATAATGTTATGAAGCTATTTTAATGTACTTCTGTGGTGAATGTTTTACATCGTTGTCAGTATCCCCACCATCACCCCAACATCCCTTCCACCCCGCCCACTTTAATTTAAAAATAAAATAAACAAACAAAGAAGCGAAAACAGCAAAAACTCCTGTCTGCCTCAATCTCTGTCTGTCTGTCTGTTGTCTGTCTCCGTCTGTCTGTCTGTCTGTCTGTCTGTCTGTCTGTCTGTCTCTCTGCTCTCTCTCTCTCTCTCTCTCTCTCTCTCTCTCTCTCTCTCTCTCTCTCTCTCTCTCTCTCTCTCTCTCTCTCTCTGTTCCGGTATCACGTTATTTGAAAAAAAGAGGAAAGTATCCTTTCTCTCGTTCTCTGTATCCTGCTTGTTTAAAAAAACTTTCCCCGTCAGCCCCACCAGTCCCCCCCCTCCGCCCCCCACCATCCGCCCCCCCCCCACTTCAGCACCAACAGATTCAAACTCTAATATACTTGTTGAACCGTTCTGGACTCGGACTCTTACGACTGCAGCGTGCAATAGATTACAAACCATTAGGTGTCGCACAATACAAAGCAATACATGCCCTGCTGCCTCATCAGCAAAACGGTGTCAGCGCAGGGAATATAGCCTTACAACTCCTTGACATTCTCTGTCGTCTCTGTGGATCCAGGCGTGTGTTTGCATTGTAAACGGACGCGTTCGATTTTGTCACGCGAAAGTTTATTTTCACACTGTACTGCTCCTGGGGTTGTGTTACCCTTGTTTAACCGCCGGATGTTCTTACGGGTCACGCGGTGCGAATTTCAGCTTGTTTCTGATTGGTTACTTGATGGTCTCGGTAGACAAAAGGACACGCTGTTTGCCGTGCAGTTGTGTCGGCGATCTTTTGGTCAACCTGCCTGAGTGAAATGGGGAATGACCTACCCCCTGGCGACCTCTGACCTACCCCCTGACGACCTCTGACCCACCCCTTGACACCCTGTTCTGTTCCTCCAGACGTCGTCCTCTGTTTCAGACACGCTGTCTGACACCGTGACTTCGTCCTCTGTTTCAGACACGCTGTCTGACACCGTGACTTCGTCCTCTGTTTTAGGCACGTTGTCTGACGTCCTGACTTAGTCCTCTGTTTGAGACACGCTGTCTGACACCGTGACTTAGTCCTCTGTTTGAGACACGTTGTCTGACACCCTGAATTCAACCTGTTTGAGACACGTTGTCTGACACCCTGAATTCAACCTGTTTTAGACACGCTGTCTGACGCCCTGAATTCAGCCTGTTTTAGACACGCTGTTTGAGGCCCTGAATTTAGCTTATTTCAGACACGCTGTCTGACGCCCTGAATTTAGCCTCTGTTTCAGACACGTTATCTGACGCCCTGAATTCGCCCTCTGTTTCAGACACGTTGTATAACGCCCTGAATTCGCCCTCTGTTTTAGACACGTTGTCTGACGCCCTGAATTCGCCCTCTGTTTCAGACACGCTGTATGACGCCCTGACTTTGTCCTCTGTTTCAGACACGCTGTATGACGCCCTGACTTTGTCCTCTGTTTCAGACACGCTATATGACGCCCTGAATCCGCCCTCTGTTTGAGACACGTTGTATGACGCCGTGATTTCGTCCTCTGTTTCAGACAAGAGCCAAGTGGAAGAGCAGCTGCACCGCATCAATGGCAAAGGGAAGAAGATGCGAAAGCCGCGCACTATTTACAGCAGTCTGCAGCTTCAGCAGCTGAACAGACGGTTCCAGAGGACTCAGTATTTGGCTCTGCCCGAGAGGGCAGAGTTGGCGGCTTCCTTGGGACTCACTCAGACACAGGTCAGCCCCTCTCTCTCTCTCTTTCTTTCTTTCTTTCTTTCTTTCCTTCTCTGGGATTGGCGTGTCGGCGTCAGTGTGGAGACGTCGTCACTCCAAGCATTGTCTGCCTGTCTGTCTGTCTGTCTGTCTGCAAGGCGCAGTTTCCTCACGTGAAGGGGGATATAGGCACATAGTCGGTGCTTGAATTTTGTCTCTCTCTGTTTCTGTGTCTCTGTCTTTGTGTCACTGTCTCTGTCTGTCTATCTCTGTGTCTCTGCCTCTCTCTGTCTCTGTGTGTGTCTCTCTCTGTCTTTGTCTCTCTGTCTCTGTTTGTCTCGTCTGTCTGTCTGTCTCTCTGTCTCTGTCTCTCTGTGTCTGTGTCTGTCTCTGTCTCTCTCTTTCTGTCTGTCTGTCTGTGTCTGTCTGTCTGTCTGTCTGTCTGTCTCTCTCTCTCTCTCTCTCTCACACACACACACACACACACACACACTGTCCGTGCGTGGGTGGGTGTATCACGTGTCGGTTAGTTAGTTCATAGGTTTGAACATCCCGTCAGCTGCTTAGGATCACTCAGGACGATTGTGTTTGTGTGTGTGTGTGTGTGTGTGTGTGTGTGTGTGTGAAACACGTGCCTTTTCCCTCCCCCCCCCCCCCCCCCCCCCCCAGCCCCGTTTTTTTTTTTTTTTAAAACATATGCCCCAACGCATTAATTCTGTACGAACGCAGCAGGGGCGGAACTCACGGCGTAAACACTCCTTCGGAGCGTGTCCAAGCCTTTTAGACGGGATC
>JABMCL010003101.1:872500-882500 GCA_018857735.1 Alviniconcha marisindica | reverse complement strand
TCTCTCTCTCTCTCGCTCTTCTGTGTTCTTTCTATCCGACCGCCACTCCATCCCAAATCCACCCGGCTGGCTCTCCCGTGCCACACCTCACTCACTGCTGCCGTCCCCCAGTCTGTATACCCCTTTGAGCTACGTACTCCACTCCACCCTACTAGCTTTGTCCTACTCTAAATTACCCTGTTCTGTTGGCACTAAGCTACCCTACTCTGCTAGCATCGCCCATCTCTAGCCTAACCTGCTCTGTTAGTACAAAGCTACGCCACTCTGTTAGCATTACCCTTATTCTTCTAGCATTGCCCTTCTCTGGTGCACCCTGCTTTGGTAGCACTAACCTACCCCACCCTGCTAGCATTGCCCTTCCCTAGTCTACCCTGCTAGCATTGCTTTTCTCTAATCCACCCGGTTAGCACTGCCCTTCTCTAGTCTACCCAGCTAGCATTGCTTTTCTCTAATTCACCCGGTTAGCTTTGCCCTTCTCTAGTCTACCCTGCTAGCATTGCTTTTCTCTAATCCACCCGGTTAGCACTGCCCTTCTCTAGTCTACCCTGCTAGCATTGCTTTTCTCTAATCCACCCGGTTAGCACTGCCCTTCTCTAGTCTACCCTGCTAGCATTGCTTTTCTCTAATCCACCCGGTTAGCACTGCCCTTCTCTAGTCTACCCTGCTAGCATTGCTTTTCTCTAATCCACCCGGTTAGCACTGCCCTTCTCTAGTCTACCCTGCTAGCATTGCTTTTTTCTAGCAGGCAGAGGAAGGTAGCGATAGGCCACATTTTACATGACCGAAGTGAAAGCGCCGAATGCCTGTTGAAAACAGATAAAAAAGATACCTGTAGACAATTGTGTTCTACTCTGTTGTGTAAGCTATACCCGTCTTTAACATTGCGTGCTTGCGCGTGTTGTTGTTGTTGTTATGTGTGTGTGTGTGTGTGTGTGTGTGTGTGTGTGTGTGTGTGTGGTGCGTGCGTGCGTGCGTGCGTGCGTGCGTGCGTGCGTGCGTGCGTGCGTGCGTGCTGTGTGTGTGCGTGCGTGTGCGTGCGTGCGTGCGTGCGTGCGTGTGTGTGCGTGTGTGTGTGTGGTGTGTGTGTGTGTGTGTGTGGAAGCTGGTGGCTTTAGACCTAAGGAACAAAGCAGAGACTGCTGTTGCTGCTACAGCACAGTGACGATAAGCAGAAATGTGGGATTCCAGTGCGATTGTTTAACCCTTTCTCTGTCAGCTCTTCTTTTTGTTTAACCGCTGGTGAACTTTGGTTCCAAGACTAGTACCTGAGAGAGTATAAACTACTACTAGTACTAGAAAACATTCGTCGTGAGAACTTTGAAACCTATAGAAGAAGAAGAAAAATACGCGGAAGGGAGGATTACAGTAGGATATCGTTCCGAGTCGTTTTGACCAGCAGGAAGTGCTTTACCCAGGATGTCACATTTTGTACCTTCGAAATCGCAAGGAAGCGGTTACAATACCCCGAGCATCCCAACCCCTAAAGAAACCCTGGTCCCGTCCCGACCCGCCACGAATGGTCTCCATCCTCTCTCTCTCTGTCTCTGTCTCTCTGTCTTTCTCTCTCTGTCTCTGTCTCTCTGTCTCTGTCTCTGTCTCTCTCTCTCTCTCTCTCTCTCTCTCTCTCTCTCTCTCTCTCTCTCTCTCTCGACCCGCCACGAATGGTCTCCATCCTCTGTCTGTCTGTCTGTCTCTCTCTCTCTCTGTCTCTCTCTCTCTCTCTCTCTCTCGACCCGCCACGAATGGCCTCCATCCTTTCTCTCTCTTCCTCCTCCTCCTCCTCCTCCCTTCCACCACCGCCCCCCACCTCCATGGCTTCAGAGCAGGCGCCACTGACACTTTCTTTTGAAGCGCGACTGTCACGCTTGACACGCGGTTTCCCTCCCCTCTGTCGCACTTTCTCTCTCCCACTTCGGGTCCTGTCCTTGTCACCCTCCTCCCCCTCCCCCCCCTCCTTCCCCCTCCTTCCCCCGCTACTCCCCTGCCCCCACCTCCCACCCCCACCCCTCCCTTCCTCTCCCACACACTCAGCTATACTCCCCTACCTCCTACCCCTACTCTACCCCCACCCCAACACACACACACACACACACACACACACTGCCGCTCGCATGTACCCCACTGCCCCATCGTACCCGTTTTCTCTACGCCAGCTTCCCGGCTCGGGTAGGTGAGAGGTCCGTCTCTAACCGCACACACGCACCCTTGCCTCCTCCCTCCACCCCACCCCACCCTACCCCAGCCCGATCCACCCCGCTGTGTGTAGTGTGTCAAAGACTTCCTTCCTGTTAGTGTGCGCCTTTGTTTCGAGTTGTCCGTTCAAGCGACTGTCGTTCACCGCACAAGGCTGAGACTGGGCAGGCATTGTTTGGCTGAAGTGCGCTGTACACTCGTGCTGATTTGAATCAAATGATGTCCTTTTGGTTGATGTTCATACCAGAACGCGTTGTCATATAGTAGTAGTAGCCGTAGTCGTAGTCGTAGTAGTAGTGGTAGTAAAAGTGCTATACTGTTATTTTCTTTCCGTTTGGCTGAAGTGCGCTGTACACTCGTGGTGATTTGAATCAGATGATATCATTAATTTTTTGGTTGATGTTCGTACCAGAATGCGTACTCATCTAAGAGTAGTAGTAGTAGTAGTAGCAGTAGTTGTAGTAGTTGTTGTTGTTGTTGTAAAAATGCTATGCTGTTGTTTTGTTTTGAAAACGACAACAGCAAAACAAAAACGAAATTAGCATCAGCAACAACAAATACCAAACAGCATCCGAAACACCCCCCTTACACTTTAAGAACAACAACAACAACAGAAAACAACTGACAACAATGACAACGACAACGACAACAACAGAAAGCAACTCACAACAATAACAACGACAACAACAGAAAACAACTGACAACAATAACAACGACAACAACAGAAAACAACTGACAACAATGACAACGACAACAACAGAAAACAACTGACAACAATGACAACGACAACAACAGAAAACAACCCACAACAATGACAACGACAACAACAGAAAACAACCCACAACAATGACAACGACAACAACAGAAAACAACTGACAACAATGACAACGACAACAACAGAAAACAACCCACAACAATGACAACGACAACAACAGAAAACAACCCACAACAATGACAACGGAAAAAAAGAGATAAATGATGTTGGGGAAGGGGGTGCCGGGCGCATATTCAGAAAGGGGTGTTCCAAGAAATACTTGTTCGAAGTGAATGAAATCGTTAATTGTATTGTTTCCTTCACCTAAATCGACCAAACAGTCCGAGGACTGAACACTTCGCGGAATTAAAAATGTCGACAGAAATTTTGCAAAGTTGGCTAAATACTTTCACCGCGCCTTTACGTTTTGTATTGTATTTATTATTTGCTTCTTCGCCGATATTCTTTGTACCGTTCAAAGTTAACGCACGTCGGTACGACACGTTCAAGCGGAAAGAAAGACAACAACAGAGAGAGAGAGAGAGAGAGAGAGAGAGAGAGAGAGAGAGAGAGAGAGAGAGAGAGAGAGTAGGAGAGAAGGAACACACACACACACACACACACACACACACACACACACACACACACACACACACACACATAGACAGACAGACAGACAGGGAGAGATCAGAAAAACTAAACAAGTATTCACGACAGTCTTTGTGCGTGTTTGCATCATCATCATAATGATAATAATAATAATAATAATATATTTGTATTGTTCCACACTTCCCCCTAACAACACAGATGAGGACAGCATACTTCCACACCAACCGCAAACAAGCCATTATTGATTTCATCAAAATGCCACAAACGATACGGACATTTCGCACTTACGAAATCAATTTACAGACCGATCCAGTACAGGTTTGGTTGTTCGTTTTGCGATGATACTGCACATTATGAACGCTATGCGAACTTCCTCGCGTAGCGCTAGTGCGATGGTGGTTGACTGTAATGCTATGCATGTGCGATAATGAAATAAAGTAAAGAAAGGAGTAGGACTCTGTCTCTGTCTGTTTGTCTGTCTGTCTGTCTCCCCCTCTCTCTCTCTCTGTCTCTCTCTGTCTCTGTCTCTGTCTCTCTCTCTCTCTCTCTCTCTCTCTCTCTCTCTCTCTCTCTCTCTCTCTCTCTCATTCATGCCTGTATGTATGTATACATAATGCCTGTAATTTGATATATATTCATCAGTAGCTTAGCAAGGACTAGTTGTTAGATAGATTTTTGACTGAACCTAAATTACAATCCTTGGAAAATAAAGTTTTCGAGTTCGAGTTCTCTCCACCCCCCCTCCCCCCAACCCCCCCCTCCAACCCCCCTTCCCGTCAGATTTACTCTGTTTACGGTCTATCTGATCTAAATATAACGCCTCAATAATTAATTACTCACTTAATTACTTGCTTTGTTTTTTCTATACTTCCATCTAAAACTAAAACAGAAAGGTGAACACTGGCAAACACTGTGTCCTACAGGACACAACAAGGGAGAATCAAAAATAGCTGAACACAACCAGGCATGCATTGCAACGGTTTTATTTTACCCGAAATCAAGAAACCTGTGATGATATCGCGGGTATGAAAAATAAATAAGCTCGGTAATGATGTAAATAAAACAACAAAAACTGAAACACATCTACACAGTAGTTTTTGACAGAAAATCAAAATATTCAAAGAAGCAACAACAGCAGCAAAAATGAGAATAATCATCAAATAAACAGTATAATAATAATAATAATAATAATAATAATAATAACAATAATGTAATAATAATAAGAAGAATAACAACAACAACAATGATAATAATAATATAACAAACTAATAATAACGTTAATAATAATAATAACAACAACAACAACAACAACAATAATAATAATAATATTAATAAACTAATAACAACAACAACAACAACAATAATAATAATAATAATAAGAAGAAGAATAATAAGAATAATAATGTGTCGTCACCTCTTGCGTCAAATATTAGCACAAAAATGTGGCAGAGTATTTAGTAAACTGGTCATGGGGTAACTGGATTTTGACGTCAAATTAATGTAGTCATCTCAGGACGAGGTAGACGGGTACATTTATTATTGAAATGCGAGTCACTGTAGACGATGAAGATAAAATAGCAAGCAATCTGAAAGTGTGCGTGCGTGTGTGTGTGTGTGTGTGTGTGTGTGTGTGTGTGTGTGTGTGTGTGTGTGTGTGTGTGTGTGTGTGTGTTGTTCAGTGTGTGTGTGTGTGTGTGTGTGTGTGTGTGTGTGTGTGTGTGTGCGTGTGTGTATGCGTGCGTGCGCGCGCGCGCGTGTGTGTGTATGTGTGTTTGTGTTGTTCAGTGTGTGTGTGTGTGTGTGTGTGTTGTTCAGTGTGTGTGTGTGTGTGTGTGTGTGTGTGTGTGTGTGTGTGTGTGTGTGTGTGTGTGTGTTGTGTGTAGTGTGTGTGTGTGTGTGTGTGTGTGTGTGTGTGTGTGTGTGTGTGTGTGTGTGTGAATGTTAAACGAAGGAAATAACGAGTGAAAAAAGAAACGAATAAAGGAATAATTAATAAAAACTCCAAGGTGAGCAGATACAATCAAAAGCGCATTGTGTACTTATCGTTGGTGTGCACGGTGTAAATTATTTAAAACACTATCTATTTCTCACTTTCTGTTATTACTGTTTCCGCCTTCTTTCTTACTGGTAGGGAGCGTAAATGCACGCACAAATCTGCGACCTTCTGAGTTCCTTTAGCTCCATAAATAACGGAATCTAAAAAAAGAAAAAAAAGAAAAAAAGGGGAACGAGTAACGTAAGTAAGTAACTTGGTGGCTTACGTCCAGTAGGTTTATATCAGGGCGGGAAAAAAAGAAGGAAAAACAAAAACAAAAAAACAAAACGAAAAATACACAGGAATACATGGATATAGAGAAGAACACAATTAGTAAACCATGACAACTGTAAAGAAGAGACGGGTGAAACTGAAAAGGAATACATAAAAAAGAAAAGAAAAAGATAAGGAAATAAGGAATAAACTACAGATTCATGTATTATATGATCCAAGCATAAATTGTAAGAGATTCAAAAGAATGCTTATTTATTATGACATAGACAACACGATGCAAATTTTCAGGGAAATCCCCTTCTTCAGTTTATTTTATTTTAGAACGCTAGTAGTCATTCTTGTTTCAGATTAAATTTGTTCATATATTATATATGCATAAATAGAGAAACTGTAGCGGTTGCTCTCTGTTAATATTTTTCATTCAATGATAGCCATATAGCACGTTCTTTCATCATGTTTAACATTACAAAGAGCTAGAAAACAGCACGCAAAAGTAACAAACCCGTGCTCTGTACAACAGAAAAAAGGATATGTTGCCACCTCAATACCATCGTGTTGAAAGTCCTAAGTTCAACGTGGAGGAAAAAAGAATGAAATGTGCTAGCTTATAAAAAACAGAAAAGTCGAATAAGTCTACAGTAGATGCTTCCGGGAATATCGGAAATGTTCCAAGCATCAACATTCAGTTGTGGTTTTTTTCCGGGTTTTTTGTTTTTTTGGTAGTAAAATATTCCGATCCATAAAAACACAAAATATTAGCTCTAAACTTTTAATCATGTGTATTTGTCTCCTTGAAGTCGGGTATTCAAATATAAATTTAAACCACTGCGGAAAAGTTGATATTCCTTTGGATCCTGAGTAATCCACAGCCAAAAGTCTAAAAGAACTTTCCTGCATAGAAACAAAACAAAGTTGCCAATGCCTTGTTGGATAAACTTTGGAGAAGTACTCAAATAACTCCCAGTTGTAGTGGCGCACATGAACACTCCTTAGCCATGTCGACAGCGACATGTTACTGAATGTAATCCACGTCAGTATGGAAGAGACTTGTCACGCATTGAATCAAGCCCAAACCACTTGGATGATGAATATTCCACGCAGTGACTTCTAGCGGATTTTGCTCGTCATCGAAATGTTCTCGAGTGGATCGCCAAACTAAATCAATCATGAAAATTATGACATATCCAAAGCGCCACACAATTCGTAATGAATACGGTGAATAATCACTGTCCAGAAGCTTCACAGAACATGCCTCAACTGCCCGTCACTCAAAGGCAAAACCACTTTAAAAATAATAATAGTAATAATAATCCGTTGAAAATTCACATTTGTGAAAATGTCTCTGATGCCTCAGCATGCCTCAACTGCTCGTCACTCAAAGGCAAAAGCACTTTTAAAATAATAATAATCCGTTGAAAATTCACATTTGTGACAATGTCTTTGATGCCTCAACATGCCTCAACTCCCGTCACTCAAAGGCAAAAGCACTTTTAAAATAATAATAATCCGTTGAAAATTCACATTTGTGACCATGTCTCTGATTCCTCAGCGTGTAGCATGCTCGGCTGTTAATCCCAGACCTCCACCGGAAGTGGTAACAAGGTAATCCAATATTCCGGAAGCACACGACGTCTTGTCAAACGTCTTCTCATTTAAACACCGATTTCTCACCTTACCGGAAACCAGGTGGAGGAACAGCAAATTGGCTTCACACACAAAATCATAAACCATGTTATTTCATTTTTTTACGGCAGGAGAGAGAAGGTGGGAGGTGGAGGAAGACGTGGGGGGGGGGGGGGGGGTCTTGGAAGAAGAAAAAAAGCCACAACCAGAATAATATATCCACTGCTGAAATTACACGCATCCGCCGGAGAAGGGCAGCAGGTACTTCCAGGAATTATGAATCCCAAGACGCCAGCTTCCTGTAAGCGCACCTTTGCCACATCCTGACGTCCCACCGGAAATCTCCATCCTTGACTGAGGAAGGATGGCAGGGAGGGAGAAACCGGCTCAAACGGCCGAGCCAAACTGGACATTGACACAGTAATATTCCCTCCCAGGGGTGCGGCGCTGGACGCTGCCAAGTGCCACCTCGTGCCCGTGCTGCCAGAGACGTGGCTGCTGTCCCCATCCAGGTGAGCTCTACTCTGTGCCCGACTCCGCCACGAAACGCCGGTGTCTATCCGGGCCCCACTTATATACAAGACTAAAATTGACCAATTTGAGGCAAGGAGTCATTTTCCCCCGGTTAGAACGGCATTTACCCCCTCGGTGATTGCTGAAAAGTATTAGTTTTGTCAACAGCCAAATTTGCCCTGATTACACGCAATTTTCCCCCCGACGCCCAGCCTTAAAATTTCATAATGGTGGCTGATTAGGCGGTTTTAACGTTCGCCGCTTAATTTATTTGACAAGACATCGCACTTTGCACCGTGACAAACTACCCTGGTGCTTACTGAATCTTTCATTAACTGCGAAATGGGGCCACGAACCGCGATTGATTTTTCTCTACCTAAATTGCCCCGCGCATGGAATAATGACTGGAATAAAAGCAAATTAAACATTATTTTCTGTTATTTTCTTCTCGCTCGATCGACGGCTGGCAAAAAGGCCTGTGATCACCTTCGGCTTCCAGACCGAATCCGTGGACCGATCCATGATAATCAGCTTGTCAAACGTGTAGTACCTTGTTACGTCACATCCCCCTGTGTTTTGCCCTGGCAAGGCGATGTTTAGCACGGGCACCTAGACTGGAGTAAAACATGGCCTTGGACGTGGAATTGGATTAGGGTGCGATGGAGGGACAACCACTGGATCCAGAAGGGGACAAAACATGGGGTTGGAATGTGGCATTCGATTAGAATTCTGGAACCTGGTGACTGTCGATTCTGATTTTTGGGGGCAGTATCAGATTTGTGGCCACCCCACCTCCCTGCCTCCTCCCCTCCACTTCCCCGCCCCTTTTGCGAATCCCAATCCTGTCCGTTGGATGAAGTGTGTGTGTGTGCGTGTGTGTGTGTGTGTGTGTGTGTGTGTGTGTGTGTGGTGTGTGTGTGTGTGTGTGTGTGTGTGTGTGTGTTTATTTGAACTGAACCCGGCTTTGTTCTGTGAACGTTTTCTCTGATGAAATGATTTCAGAGTTACCAAAACGCCAGTATATGTAAAAGACTGTTTGTTTGTTTCAGCTAATCACATAGCTGTGAGATAGACTTAAATCTACTTAACTATCTAGTAATGTAGTATGATACATGCGTTACCGCATCTCATTTATAATATGCTCATGTACTTAGCGTATCATAACCTCTTTTTTGTTCGTTTTGTTTTTGTTTGTTTTCTTCTGGATAAGAAGTAGAGAAAGGCGGCAAGAAGAAACCAGAAACAAACACATGAGCACACACGCCACACCACATTTGGATGTCAAATCTTACACGCCACTGGCATGCTTTTAGCGCCCCCCCCCCCCCCCCCTCTCTCTCTCTCTCTCTCTTTTTGCATATTCAGTGGTTCGTTCGTTCTCTCTTCACCTTCCGGTTGTTCCCCAATTCAGGTGTCAGCCTTTTTTTCCCCCTTCCCCCCCCCCCCTCCCCTTCCCCTCTCTCGCCAACCCTATACTTTTCTAACGCCAACCCAAACCCTGTACTTTCCTCTCTTGATCATAGACTTGCTTTGGCAGCCTGTCTTTGGGGAGGGAGATAATCGATGTGGGAGAAAGAAGAGAAGAAATTTAATCTAGTGTCCCACGCGATAATTGCGATCTATAGCTTGGAATACTGGGTACCATCTTCTCCCCCACTAGTGTGCCTCCTTCCTTCTCTCTCATTCTCTCTCACACTCCACCCTCTCTCTAGTTCCTGTCTGTTTGTGTGTCTGTCACTGACTGTATGCATGGCTTTCTCTAACAGTCTCTGTTTATCTGTCTGTTTCTGTCCATCTTTGCGTGTGTGTGTGTGTGGGGGGGGGGGGGGGGGGGGGGGGGGGGCGATGACAGACAGACGGGACAGACAGACAGACAGACAGGACAGAGAGAGAGAGAAACACAGTTGTTGTTTCTTCTCTCCCCTCTCTCTCTCTCTCTCTCTCTCTCTCTCTCTCTCTCTCTCTCTCTCTCTCTCACACACACACACACACACACACACACACACACACACACACACACACAAGGTATATACACTAGT
>JABMCL010003101.1:862500-867500 GCA_018857735.1 Alviniconcha marisindica | reverse complement strand
AGTGTCCACAGAAACAACTGTTAAGCAGAAGTGTATGTACCTTGTATTTACTCGCATGCCAGGTGATGGTTCCTGTAGCCGATTCAGCTCCCTGTTGTTGCGTCCCTTGCTATTCGTGTGATGTCTGTTGAGCAGTATTAACTCCCTTTGCTGAATAGCACAATCACAACAACACAGACCTGAAACGCCTACGATAACTATCACCTGGCCTGGCACACGAGTAAATAAGCTACTACTTGTACTAGGTACATAAATATTTTGAAGGTACTTCACGGTCTACGAGCAGCTGTGGTGCTAGCGTTTGGTCTGAATTTTCACTCGGATAGAGTCCAAGAAATCTGCACAGCTGTGGTCTATTTGAAGGGAGGAAGTTAAGGGGAGAACCTTTTTTTTTTTTTTTTTTTTTTTTTTTTGATGCTTCCGGGAGAAAGGGCTTTCCAGGTCGTGTTTGTGCCGTCATGGACTGAATTGACCTGTACCAGAATTCTGTCTTGTTGTTGTTGTTTTTCTCCTTTTTTTTTCTGAGTCCATTGTTGCACCCGGCGTGGTGCCACCGTCTATCGGACATCTTTGATGTAGAGACAAGCGTTCTGCATTCATGCACAAGAATCGTCAAGCTCCGTTGATGAAAGGCCTCTGTCTCTGTTTGACAAGGAATAGGTCGTTGTATTGACATGCCCTAGTAACCCGATTGCCCGACTTTCTGTGTCATCACTTCCTTGACCGCAATAGAGTTACGCGAAGCTGATTATTATTTTTCGATCGATAAAGTCAAATTAATGGCGGAAGTGGCAGAATTTTACGGAGTTAGCATATAAAAGCACAGTGTTGAATGCTCCAGTGGCAAATTCTTGCTTGTTTTGTTTCTTTCGCATTCACGGTTTTGTTGTGAATATACAACTTAATTACAGGGGAGCTACGATTTAACCGAATACAGTAGTATTTACATCGGAAGTCGCTTGTCTTTTTCAGTGCGGAATGGCTACAACCAAGCCTGTCATAATCCACACGTCAGTCTGTCTTTGTATGGATTTTTGCAGGAAAGGGGAAGCCATTGTTTGTTTTTCCTTGTGTGTGCGTGCGTGCGTGCGTGTGTGCGTGTGTGTGTGTGTATGTGTGTGTGTGAGTGTGTGTGTGCGTGCGTGCGCGTGCGTGTGCGTGCGTGCGTACGTGTATCTGTGCGCGCGCGCTCGCGTGTACGCGTGTATGCGTACTCATTTTCTCGCACGTTTAAATTCACAGTCAGTTCGAGCGGGAAGGAAACGTTCTTCACAGGCATTGTATTTTTTTAATTTATTTTTTACCGAAGTTACTCTAGACACTTCAGTGGTGACGCAGACGTAATATTCTACGTGACTAGTGCCGGGAACAGCTCAGCTGGTAGAGAGTCCGACTGAAAAGCCAGGCGGAATACTAACGCGGGTTCGAATCCCCGGTGCGGCAAGGGATTTTTTCTTTTTCTTCCCCGAGTCAACTTTCAGCGCAGATTCAGTGTCTGTACAGCCCCCGTGTGCAATCGCAGGCACCAACAATTATGCGCACGTTAAAAAAATCCCAAATCATGGTTCAGGAGCTGTGTGAGAGTCGAGGTGGACGTCCTGGACCGTCCGTCCTAACGAGCCTTCTGGTTTCCGTGGACGTAAAGATTTATTGCACCGTGCTTCGGCATTGGTCACAACTTGTCCCTAATATGTCAACTGACATCTGAGGACATAAAGCATCACTTCATCATCATCATCAAAATCCCAAACAATGGCAGCCGAACGATTGATTGGACACCAACACTAAAAGGCTGTACACACTAACAGGAATGGGTAGTACTGCTCTTGCGACCCGAATCTCCTGCAAGATCAATGAAGTACTAAAAATAATTAAAAACTATATTATTATTTTTTTTAAAGGGAGAAAAGAAAGGCGTAT
The DNA here is from genome assembly GCA_018857735.1 of Alviniconcha marisindica. Taxonomy (NCBI): domain Eukaryota; kingdom Metazoa; phylum Mollusca; class Gastropoda; family Provannidae; genus Alviniconcha; species Alviniconcha marisindica. The sequence continues at coordinate 865,580 of JABMCL010003101.1, read as the reverse complement.
GGTAGCAAAAGAAAACAGTTCATTTTTTGATGTTGTAGTTGTTCTCTGTCTGTCTGTCTGTCTGTCTGTCTGTCTCTGTCTCTCTGTCTCTTTGTCTCTTTGTCTCTCTGTCTCTGTCTGTCTGTCTGTCTGTCTGTCTGTCTGTCTGTCTGTCTGTCTGTCTGTCTGTCTGTCTGTCTGTCTCTCTCTCTTCTCTCTCTCTCTCTCTCTCTCTCTCTCTCTCTCTCTCTCCTCTCTCTCTCTCTCTCTCTCTCTCTCTCTCTCTCTCTCTCTCTCTCTCTCTCTCTCTCTCTCTCTCTCTCTCTCTCTCTCTCTCTCTCTCTCTCTCTCTCTCTCTCTCTCTCTCTCTCTCTCTTATTCATCCATTCCTTCTTTTTTTAAAACTTTTCTTTAACCTGGTTTCGATAAATTAGACGGAATGGTCGACGATATCAGCATGTCCTAGCCTTATGCGCTCTCTAAACAGGGGTAATATTGAAGGGACTAACGGTTTGAAAATTGATGTCTGATTTTTCTACATGGATTTATGTTTTACGTTTGCGAAGTGATTGGTTTTCTAGATTGACTTGAGAAAGCATATATATATATTTGAGAAAAGGTTTCCAGTTTGTGTTTTACCCACTTCTTACGACTTTAAAAAAAATCTGAATACATATAAGTTTTTAACATGGACATATTTTTAACAGATATCGACAAAATGTGTAATGCACTAAGATAACCGTAATGGTTGACTGGACGTAAAGCACCAAATTACTTACTTATTCTCTCTCTCTCTCTCTCTCTCTCTCTCTCTCTCTCTCTCTCTCTCTCTCTCTCTCTCTCTCTCTCTCCCCAGCGGGTGGTGTGGAGGATCACTGCAGAAAAAAAGAAAAGAGAGGAAAAAAAAGAGAAATGAAAACAAAAACAAACAAAAAACGAAACACGAAAAGGACAGATGAGAGCCACGCAGCTTGTTCGATTGTAAATCATTGTTTCTCTCCGACCTGCTAGAATTTACACCGCGCTGCCGAGCAAAACGTTGCATTATTCAGACTGTTCTCGGGTCCAGTAAAGGCCGCCTTGCTATTCTAGTTCTTACACGGAAGGTCGTCGGAGAGTGATTTCCCTTTGCTGAGCTTCGGAATCTTACTTGGAGCTTTTTTTCCGTTTTGGGCAAACAATTACTTGTGTAGGTTCCTCGGAAAAGATGCTGGCGAGTAGGGGAAGAGGAGGGTGGAGGGGTATTGTGTGTGTGTGTGGGGGGGGGGGGGGGGGGCGGGGGTAGACCCACATGGAATGAACTGTGGCTTTCTGACTTGATTATGTTTATTTAGCTCACTGTGAATGAAACGCACGCATGCACGCACGCACAGCCGCCCACACCACCACCTCCACCAACGCCACCAACAATAATAAATCCATTACTACCATCGAAAAATAATTCACGAATGCTTCCGCTTTGTCTGAAGAAAAAGAAGAAGTTTAGGTGAGCATGTAATCAGATTGCATTAAACAACAACAACAACAACAAAAACAAAAACAACAACAACACAAGCAAACAGCAGCAGGAACAACAGCAATAGCAACAACAACAGATAACCAACAACAACAACAAAAAACTTCCTTTTAGAAGTGTATCAGTGTCATTTTGATTTTAATTCTTCTTCTTCTCGTTCTTCTTCTTCTTTTCAGTTTTGGGTCATTTCGATCTTTAATTCTTCTTCTTCTTCTTCTTCTTCTTCTTCTTCTTCTTCTTCTTCTTCTTCTTCTTCTTCTTCTTCTTCTTCTTCTTCTCAGTTTTGTATCCTCTTCTCATTTCTAGGCACTCTACGGAGGCAGAAAATTACTCGTTTAAGTAAGTAAACATGGTGCTGAACGTCCACAGAAACCATAAGGCTTATTGGGGACGGAGCAATCCCTCGTTTAAAGTAAAAGTAAGTAAACATGGTGCTTAACGTCCACAGAAACCATAAGGCTTATTGGGGACGGGCAATCCCTCCTTTAAAGTAAAAGTAAGTAAACATGGTGCTTAACGTCCACAGAAACCATAAGGCTTATTGGGGACGGGGCAATCCCTCGTTTAAAGTAAAAGTAAGTAAACATGGTGCTTAACGTCCACAGAAACCATAAGGCTTATTGGGGACGGGGCAATCCCTCGTTTAAAGTAAAAGTAAGTAAACATGGTGCTTAACGTCCACAGAAACCATAAGGCTTATTGGGGACGGGGCAATCCCTCGTTTAAAGTAAAAGTAAGTAAACATGGTGCTTAACGTCCACAGAAACCATAGAGCTTATTAGGGGGTATGGAGGAGGGGGGAGAGGGGAGATTATATACCTATCGCTACACTGTCACCACCAGAATGACTTCTGCATTAAGATGGGCAGCGATGAGAGCCATTTTAATGTTTCATAATTGTGAGGGACAAAGTCACAAGACATTCTCCACAGACCACAACCTTTGAAGTGAAAGGAGAGCCGAAGCAGATTCGAACCGAGGTCCCTCTGCTTACCAGCCTACCGCCTTACCGCTAGGCCACACAGGCTCACGAGTCCCTCGCTTGCGAAAGACACTGCCTATAACCACAGGGTGGCTGACGTCGGTAAGACGCAAGCGGAAAGGTCTTAAAGACAAGTGGGCGTGGGCAAGACGTCGGCTGTCCGGCCTCAGCTGGGGCCACGGCGGTCCTGCAGTCCAGTTGGTCCGTCCGGCCGTCCTGGACACCTCGCCCCTCGCCTCTGCATCTGTCTACGCTGGCTGCCAAAGACCTCCTCGAGTCCAACAGGCATTAACCGTCAGGCAATCTTCTCACCTCTCTGCACGGTCCTTCTCTCTCCCCCCCCCCCCCCCCCCCCCCCCCCACCCACACCTACGCCCCCTCCCTAACCCTCCCACCTCCCACTATCCTCCATCCTCCCCTTCTTCCCTTCTCTTCGGCGCACTCGCTTCATCAAATATTGATACTCGGCCGCAGAGACAGAAGGGCCCTAATGAATTGATCGCCTCTGTTGACTCAAGGAGTTATCTTGTTAGAGCCATTCTCCCCGAGGAGAGCGAGGTGACGATCAATCTGTTCGGTCCTCGTTGAAGACGCTGGGGGAAA
>JABMCL010003101.1:850000-855000 GCA_018857735.1 Alviniconcha marisindica | reverse complement strand
TTCTTTTCTACGCCCAGTCACCCAGTCACCCAGTACCGTTATATCAGAATGATTGAATCAGGCAATTTTTGTTGTTGTTTTTGTTATTTCTGTTGCTGCTTTTTTGTTTGTTTTTGTTTTGTTTTGTTTTTTGTTTGTTTGTTTGCCTGTTTGTTTTAACTGAAAAGGTTTCGTGTGACTTTTCTATTAAATAATTAATTAATTTACGTATTCATTATTACCGCACACCTGCATAGACGAAGAATCGGGAGAACTGAACACTCGTCTTTCGTAACGCAATAAAGACATACATTTTAACGACGATTTTTTCTTTCTTTCTTTCTCTCTCTCTCTCTCTCTCTCTCTCTCTCTCTCTCTCTCTCTCTCTCTCTCTCTCTCTCTCTCTCTCTCTCTCTCTCTTCCCACAGTTCGGTCAGTTCCCACAGACACGAAAGTGTCAGATTGAGTGATACTTAATTGCATGGTAGCAGCTTCTTTCCTTAGTGCTGACGCATCGAGTTGCACATAATATCGGTGTGAGTATACTCGGTGAGTCGGGAACCGTCAGTAATAGCACGGTTAGTGTTCACCCCAAATGAAGGTGTTTGGCCGACTCCGACGTCGGGGACCAAGGTTCCGGTATTAACCAATCACCACCTGCAAGACAGTGGGAATATTTTCCGATTAGTCGCTTGACAATCAGGGCGGTGTTTATAAATATTTTATTGCGGGCCAATCGTGGCCTTCGAGACAGTGCGGATTTTGCTGATTGGTTTGAGGGACGGTAATGAGCGTTTATAGGTTTAGCTGATGGAGGATTAAGTTGGTAAAGTTGGTTACGCTTTGCTGTTGATTAATGGTGTCTGGTGAATGTCGTGAGGCGGGGAGGGGTGGTGGTGGTGGTAGTGTGTGTGTGTGTGTGTGTGTGTGTGTGTGTGTGTGTGTGTGTGTGTGTGTGTGTGTGTGTGTGTGTGTGTGTGTGTGTTTGTGTGTGTGTGTGTGTGTGTGTGTGTGTGTGTGTGTGTGTGTGTGTGTGTGTGTGTGTGTGTGTGTGTGAAGAGACAGAGAGAGGGAGGGAGAGAGAGGAGGAGAGAGAGAGAGAGAGAGAGGAGGGTGTGGTGTGTGTGTGTGTGTGTGTGTGTGTGTGTGTGTGTGTGTGTGTGTGTGTGTGTGTGTGTGAGGGCTGAGTGTGTGTGTACGTGTGTGTGTGTGTGTTTGGAGGGGGCGTGTGTATGTGTTTGTGTGTGTGAGTGTGTGTGAAGGGGGGTTGGGGGGGGGGGGGGGGGTATGGGGGGGGTCTCAGATGCGGGTTGAATAATGTGTTGTTTCCTAAGCCCATGATTCTTCGCGTTTCCAAACCATAAATAACCCGCGTGTGGCCGTCGGCATGTGAAGCAACTTCGGAATTAAAACAAATAAGTTTTTTAACACAGCGAAATACGCAACGAACACGCAAACAAGTCAGTAAGCAAACAGACAGCGTCTTCGCTTCGGTTTCATTGATTAAAATATTTTGTTGTTCATACCATACATTATATTCCTTTCTTCCTGACTCGCTTCTTTCTTCTCTTCCTTCTATCTTTCTTCCCCTGCTCCATACATTTCCGTATTCATCTTTTCATTCATTCATTCACCTATCCATTCACTGATTCATATTCATTCATTTATGTAGTAGTCAATCTTTTTATTTTTTTTTTTTTATGTTTACTAGAATAGTTATTTGTGCTTTATTATTTATCATGTTTATATATCATTTTACTCTATTGCAACTTGCGATAGCAACTTTTAATTATACAAAACCAAGAGAGTTTACACGCTCGTGTTTTTCACTGCATTGTTAATCTACGTGAAACTATAATGAACTGCAGAATCACCAACGAGGGAATTAACTGGCGCTCGAAAGACCTGACACACACACACACACACACACACACACACACACACACACACACACACACACACACACACACACACACACACACACACACACACACACACACACACACACACACACACACACACACACACACACACACACACACACCTTCTCTCTCTCTCCTCTCTACCTCTCCTCTCCCTCTCTCTCACACACACACACACACACACACAACACACACACACACACACACACACACACACACACACACACACACACACACACACACAAACAACAACAACAACAACAACAAAGACATGTCGCCTACGGTAACACTGCAGGATGTACCTCCTGTGTAGTTTATCCACCTTATATTTACTCGCGTGCTATGTGAGAGCTACTGCAGGCCATTCAGGTCTTTGCTGGTATATTTGTGCGACGTCTTTCGAGTGTCGTTCAACTCCCTTGCTTGTTGATTCTGCACAAGAGCTTTGGGCCACGCTCCGTTTTAGAATGTTCTAAAGAAAGGCGTCTTCTGCTTTGTTATAAAGTACAGCGTCTTCTGCTTTGTTATAAAGAACAGCGTCTTCTGCTTTGTTATAAAGAATGACGTCTTTTTCTTTGTTATAAAGAACGACGCCTTCTGCTTTGTTATAAAAACAACAACAACAACGGTCTTCTGCTTTGTTGTAAAGAACAGCGTTTTCTGCTTTGTTATAAAGAAAGGCGTCTTGTGTGTTTTTTGGGTGTTTTTTATAAAGAACGGCGTCCTCTGCTTTGTTATATAAAGAACAGCGTTTTATGCTTTGTTAGAAAGAACAGCGTCCTCTGCTTTGTTATATAAAGAACAGCGTCTTCTGCTTTGTTGTAAAGAACAGCGTTTTATACTTTGTTATAAGGAACGGCGTCCTCTGCTTTGTTATATAAAGAACAGCGTTTTATGCTTTGTTAGAAAGAAAGGCGTCTTATGTTTTGTTATAAAGAACGGCGTCCTCTGCTTTGTTATATAAAGAACAGCGTCTTCTGCTTTGTTCTAAAGAACAGCGTCTTCTGCTTTGTTATAAATAACGGCGTCCTCTGCTTTGTTATAAATTTAAAAAAACGGTGTCTTCTGCTTTGTTGTAAAGAACAGCGTTTTATGCTTTGTTATAAAGAAAGGCGTCTTCTGCTTTGTTATTAAGAACGGCGTCCTCTGCTTTGTTATAAAAAAACCGGTGTCTTCTGCTTTGTTGTAAAGAACAGCGTCTTCTGCTTTGTTATAAACAACTGCATCTTCAGCTTTGTTATAAACAACGGCGTCTTATGTTTTTGTTATAAACAACGGCGTCTTATGTTTTTGTTATAAAGAACGGCGTCTTCCGCTTTGTTATAAACAACGGCGTCTTCTGCTCTGTGCTTTCAGGTGAAGATCTGGTTCCAGAACCGTCGCTCCAAGTACAAGAAGATCATGAAGCAGGGGGGCACTCCCCCGGGCCCCCCTCTCCAATGCCCCGGGGGACCCGCGCCGCCCAATCCGCCCCCCATGTCCTCCGCCCCTTCCCCCACCCTCCAGCACCAGCACACGCCTCCCCAGCATTCTCAAGGACCCTCCGCCAACGGCCAGCAGCCGCCACAGCAGCAGCAGCAGCAGCAGCAGCAGCTTTCCCCTCCCGGGGAGATGCCCCCGCAGTCGGGAACGCCGCACGGGCTTGTGCCCCCCGGGAGCGTGGGGTCTGTCCACGGGGGGGTGCCCCCCGCCAGCACCCCCCAGGCTCTCCTCCCAGTGTCAGCGTCCATGAGCCCGCCCCAGCCGTCGTGGTCGGACATGCAGCAGCACATGCAGCAGACGTCCAATTCGTACATGACGCCCTACGGGTCGTGGTACACGCAAGGCGTGCCGCCTGTGCACATGAACAGTGCCTGCTGACGTCATTGGTCCTCCGCGTCGTCCTCGTCGACCTCGTCATGGAGTTAAAGTGACGTCACGTTAGTGGTGACCTCCCTCCTCGCTCCTCCCTTACACCCCATCTCCCCACCCACCCACCCACCCGCCCACCCTTCGCCCAAAAACCAACCACGAGAAGATTTGCATTGATCACGATTTTTTTTAATGTCTTCAAAATGCTGTGACATTTCTACTCCTGTGAGTTGAATGGCTGATTTTGGCGAACGGTCGCTGGACGGTAGAACTCTTGCTGCTTTTTGTCAAAAACACGATACGCTCAGTAACGGCTGATTCTGTGACATTTTTCGGAGTGAATTCTCTTCGTGGAATTCTTCGATTCCAGAGGCTCGGATACTCTTGACCATCAGTGACGTTTAAAAATCAGCTGTTAGCGAAAAGCTGACTTCACCGCCAATCATTCTACATACCATAAATGTAACATGGATGATTGAAGTGGGGAAAAATGCCTGTCGTGGAGACGGCGAAAGACAAAAACTGCACACACCTGATTGACTCTACTTTTATATTGAACTGGACGACTTGCATAACAGTGATTTTTTTCGATTTTGTTTTCGTGGGAGGCTCAGACCATGACACTCAACCTCCATTTAAAGTGTACTGTTTAATTTTTAAGTGTAGCATCGTGTACGGAGAGAATTAAACCTCGTCCTTTAAAAGGGCAGGGATGTGAACAGTGAACAGTATCTTCTGACCACGAAAAGGACGATTTATTTGTATTCTTCTATGAACAGTCTGCCGCCAATGTCCGCGACAACAACAAAAAAAGAAAAAAAAGAAAAAGAAAAAAAGAGAGTATGTGTTCCAGTCACTTTGGCTGTTGAAATCAGCAAAACCTGTTTTGTATCTCCTGTTCTCCGCTTTCCCTACCCTCACTGGCCCTCAGAAAACATACAACAGTGAACAGATAAATCAACAAAGTATAAAAGGAAGAAGGATGCTAGTTGACCGTCCGCGAAACACCAGGAGTTGCAACGTTCTAGCATCGGACGCTTGGCTGTCATCCTGTCCTTTGAGTGTGGAAACAAAGGCAGACCCCATCAGGTGCATGCGCTGATGCCCTCTGCATGGGATCCAGCGAGAGGTCTGGAAGAAACCCGTTTTAGGTCTCCTCGGTGCACTGTGATGGCACGAAGTGTTTCGAGGACGGGAAACCGTTGACCCAAACGTTTCTGACGTGTACATAGCTGATGATAATTTATC
>JABMCL010003101.1:825000-830000 GCA_018857735.1 Alviniconcha marisindica | reverse complement strand
TTATTATTATTATTGTTATTATTATTATTATTATTATTATTATTATTATTATTATTATTGTTATTGATTATTATTATTATTATTATTATTATTATTGTTATTATTATTATTATTATTATTATTATTATTATTATTATTAAAACAGAGAAGTGGTCTAGCACTCCATCTTGTTTTTCATCGTTTTTTCACTGTTTAATTGTTGTTTAAGTGTCGTTTTGTAGCTTGATCAATGGGATTACCCCGAAAATTCGCATGTTGTGTTTTTGTCCTAATAAATAGCGTTCGTTTGAACCTTTCATGTGCTTGGATCTAATGAAAACGCCAAAAAACAAAAATGTATTCGAGGCAAAATAAAGATACAATGCATCGTTATGTGCTCATCGACAAGCTTTTAGCTTATAGGCGATATGGGCTTTGCACGCATTTAATACTTACTAAAATAATACTTAAAACAATTAACAGTGGATGAGCAATCCGAAACAAAATCTATGTATATATTCAATTTATTATACTTTCAAAGTAATAATAGAGACTTGCTGCGAAAACGCTTAAACTGAACTTTGACATTCTTTATAAAGACAGACAATGACAGCGCACCTACAAAGGGAAATAACTAGTTCCAGCGGCACCAGAGAGTAACGCACGTTTCTGATCAACTAGATCTAGTACGTTGTGTGCTTTTACAGCTAGTAGTGGGTAAACGATACCGTTTAAAAGCTGTTGGTACACTGAAAAAGAAAGAGAAGAAGAAATAAGAAGAAAACTGTTGCCTTCAGAGAGAACCAAACTGGGATCACACGGTCCTGTCCGGGTCCCATTCAGTTCTTTATGCTAGCTGCAAGCAATCTTATGGGAATCCACAGAAAAAAGGTGCGTATTTTTGGTCAACGTCGTAGCACCATCTGGTCATGTAAAGCTACTTTGCCAACGTCGTAACACTATTTGGCCTCATAAGGCTATTTGTGAACGTCGTAGCACCACTTAACTCATGTTATACTGCACATGGCTACTTTATCAACGCCGTAGCAACGTGACGCTGTGTCCTGCTCTTTTATCAACGTCGTAGCACCATTTGGTCACGTAAGACTACTTTGTCAACGTCGTAGCACCATTCGGTCATGTAAGGCTACTTTGGGAAAGAACCGAACATGAAAAGGTGCGATATATACAGATATATGACAAAGAATATTTAAAAAAAACAAGAACATATCATTATGTGACTGTCGGTTTAAAGTCATGACTTCATACCCCCCCCCCCCTTCACCCCCCTCCCCGCCCCCCCGCCCGTCCCCCCATCCAGCTTGTGTTGTGGTTTGGGTCATTGTCTTTTGGTGTTCCATTTCGCAAAGCAAACAATTAAAAATTCTAAAAGACCCCGTTTAAAAAAATAAAAAAAGGCAAAACAAAGCAAAGAAAATTCGAGACATTTCTCTTCTCCAAATATTCTAATTCTGATTCATGTGTGTTCTATTTGGAACAGATGCCTTCGTCCATGCAACAAGTAACTGGTTATGTTACGCAAGAAAAAGAAAAGCAATGAACAGGTGGGGACGGGAGGGAACTAAAATAATCTTCCACGAAAGACGTTTTTATCTTCTTCTTCTTCTTCTTCTACTCCCTCTTGTTCTGTTTCCTCCTCCACCTCCTCCACCTCCTCCTCCTTCTCTTCTTCTTCTTCTTCTGCTTCTTTGCCCTGATATAACTGTACTGGTTGGCTGAACGTAAAGCATCAAGTTACTTCTTCTTCTTCTTCTTCTTCTTCGGTGTACCAGGATTGTCCTCAGGCGACTAACCTGATGGTACTGGTGAAGTTGGCTGGCCTTCTTTGAAACTCCAAGGCTTTTCTAATATCATGAGTCATCCCAGACGTAGGGCAAGTGTAGTAGCTTACTCAGTAATTGTTGTGTGTTGTTTGCCGGTCAGTGCTGATTCTGGGACAAACGTTGCGCACATGGTACAAAAGGACGGGAATACCCCGGCTCCTCAACATCAATCAATCAATATTTTATTTTATGTCTGTTCACATCGAGGTGTTCCCGTCCTTCTGGGAAGAATATATATATATATATAATTATTATTTATAAAAAAAATCCCACAGGACTATGAACAATCGATTTGACAATATCAGTGATAACATCAGTATTATACAAAATATCTGTTACATTGTTGTAAGCATTTAAGTCATATCCATTTTTCTGAAAGAACTCTGTGGTAATAGGACATTCAAGCAGTATGTGTTTAACAGATAAGATATTTTTACAAACGCATGTCACATTCTGTGAATATTTAGTGTTCCATGAATTTAAACGTAACTTTTGTATTTCTCTTGCTAAATATCTTGAACAAGAAGATATCATCGATTTACTTTTTTTTTCTTTCTCTATTTGTTTATATAGTCTTCTTAAGTAGTGAATTAATCTCACGAGATGAGAGTAGTAACCCCAGCTCCTCTGTCAACATCGTAGCACCATTTAGCCATAGGCACCCCAACCTCTGTTATTCAACCGAGGCAGAAAGTCCGGAATTCTGCTGCGCGCCTTATTCTCAGAGCACCACGCCATCAAATCTGCACACCTTTCCTGCGGCAACTTCGCTGGCTCCCAATTTCTGACTGAATCAAAGGACAAACTGCTTGCATATGTTTCGGCGCGATGACAGGTTCCGCTCCCTCCTAGCTTTCTGAGCTACTACACTTTTACAGTGCTTCTCGACTTGTCTGTTCTCCAGCATTCTCAAAGTCAGCTCAAAACTCATGCCTTTTGCACTTTGTCACACTTCGATCCCCACGTCTGGAACAGTCTGCTCCAAAACATCAACATACCTGCTGCTACTCTCTTCCTTCAAAAGAAAATTCAAGGCGTTTTTCCTCTCCAAATATTTCAGTTAAGCAACACTGTCCTTCGCTCTTATCGGTATGTACAGTGTGTGTGTGTGTGTGTGTGTGTGTGTGTGTGTGTGTGTGTGTGTGTGTGTGTGTGTGTGTGTGTGTGTGTGTGTGTGTGTGTGTGTGTGTGTGTGTGTGTGTGTGTGTGTGTGTTACACATGGTCAACGCCTTATCACCACTGAGCAGTTTTCATACTGCGCATGGCTACTTTGTCAACGCCGTACCGGCTGTGATACTGCACAAGACTACTTTGTCGAAATCATTGCCATCGTAGTTCCATTTGGTCCTATAATAATAATAATAATAATAATAATAATAATAATAATAATGAAAATTTGTAAAGCGCCTACCCTGCGGCTCAAAGCGCTGAGATACACACATAATGTACATCGAGATGGAAAATGTTATCAAAAAAAGAAGAAGAAGATATCGACAAGGGTTTTTAAACACTATGCTAGAGATGCACCAACGCCGTAACAACGTGACGCAGTGCCCGGCTCTTTCGTCAACGTCGTAGCACCATTCGGTCATGTAAGGCTACTTTGTAAACGTCGTTGCAACGTAACGCTGTGCCCGGCTCTTTCGTCAACGTCGTAGCACCATTCGGTCATGTAAGGCTACTTTGTAAACGTCGTTGCAACGTAACGCTGTGCCCGGCTCTTTGGTCAACATCGTAGCACCATTCGGTCATGTAAGGCTACTTTGTAAACGTCGTTGCAACGTAACGCTGTGCCCGGCTCTTTTGTCAACATCGTAGCACCATTCGGTCATGTAAGGCTACTTTGTAAACGTCGTTGCAACGTAACGCTGTGCCCGGCTCTTTCGTCAACGTCGTAGCACCATTCGGTCATGTAAGGCTACTTTGTAAACGTCGTTGCAACGTAACGCTGTGCCCGGCTCTTTCGTCAACGTCGTAGCACCATTCGGTCATGTAAGGCTACTTTGTAAACGTCGTTGCAACGTAACGCTGTGCCCGGCTCTTTTGTCAACGTCGTAGCACCATTCGGTCATGTAAGGCTACTTTGTAAACGTCGTTGCAACGTAACGCTGTGCCCGGCTCTTTCGTCAACGTCGTAGCACCATTCGGTCATGTAAGGCTACTTTGTAAACGTCGTTGCAACGTAACGCTGTGCCCGGCTCTTTCGTCAACGTCGTAGCACCATTCGGTCATGTAAGGCTACTTTGTAAACGTCGTGGCAACGTGACGCAGTGCCCGGCTCTTTCGTCAACGTCGTAGCACCATTCGGTCATGTAAGGCTACTTTGTAAACGTCGTTGCAACGTAACGCTGTGCCCGGCTCTTTCTTCAACGTCGTAGCACCATTCGGTCATGTAAGGCTACTTTGTAAACGTCGTGGCAACGTGACGCAGTGCCCGGCTCTTTCGTCAACGTCGTAGCACCATTCGGTCATGTAAGGCTACTTTGTAAACGTCGTTGCAACGTAACGCAGTGCCCGGCTCTTTCGTCAACGTCGTAGCGTGGCCGTTGAGCCATCGTGACAATGTACCAGCTAAACCTGCAGGGTCCTCCCACCCTCTGTGATGTTTTATGTGTGCGACATACAAGGTTTTATGAACCGGAGTGAAGGGGTTTTTATGGGGCTACCAGTGGGGAGGATTAGATTCAGAAAGCCTCCCAGTCACCACGGCCCTTTCCGAAGCTCTTCACGGGAGACACGCTCTCGTCAAATATTGGTTTTGCTGTTTTGTTCGCCCTGTCCTTCGATTTGCTCGCTCGCGCCGCCTCCGCCATTGCCAAGGGAGGGAAGAATGGAGGCGGTGGACCCAGCGTGGTCGCCCCTTGCTGGGCGACGGCAATGGCGGGTTTGTCAGCCTCGTTGCTCCTTTAGGTCGAGGGCCAGAGCGCTCCATTCAGCGCCGAGAACCACGTTGTATGGAATGGGCCCTCATGAAGCTAATGGAGAGATGGGTGTGGAGGGTTGGCAGACTGTCGGCGCCGAGCTCAGGACGACACGTGAAGCTGAAGTCTTTGACGCTTGCTCTTTGGGGAGTTTTGGCCTCGTTCTTTTTTGCACCTCCCCCCCCCCCCCCCCCCACCCCCTCTCCCGCTTCTTCCTCCTTCCTCCGTCTTCCTTCTCACGCCAGGACCCGGCAC
>JABMCL010003101.1:795000-817500 GCA_018857735.1 Alviniconcha marisindica | reverse complement strand
TGTCATCGGTAATTGCCGTAACAGACCGTTTGAGGGGGTTTACCGTTAGCTACTCCGTAAGCGAGAGGCCGGCGACTCGCGGAGCCATCCCATCACTGCTGCCGGTCTTTTCAGGATAAAGGGGATTTCGTAGCGACATGGAGAAAAGCGGGAGATTAATTTACGCACGTGTTTAGATGTAGGTGACCGCAGGCAGTCTATTTTTTTTTATTTTTATTTTTAAGTTGCACGTATTTTGGTAAAGTAGAAGTATCATACATCTCATTTTTCACCGTTTAGCTGTTAAGTGTTGTTTTGTAGTCTAAATTGAGGGGCTTTACCCTGACAGTTCGCATGTTGCGTTTTGTCATAATAAATAGCGCTCCCCCCCCCCCCCCCCCCCCACCCCCCACCCCTTTCTTTTTTTAAACCTGTATGTTTTGCGGTCAAAGTAGAAGAACAGGGAGAAGCAAAACAACAACAACAACAACAAACAAAAACGAAAGACACCCAACTAGGTTGCGAATAATAAATCCTGTCTTAATCCTGCAATAAAACGGCCCGAAGAGAAAATATTGATCCAATATAATACAAACAATACAATGATACTTCATTAATCCTTAAAAAAGGAAATTCATTTGTCTGCCTTTGACAAATAATTAAAAAAATGTAAGTAAATGCTATACAATTTCACTCATTTTATTAGAATAAAAAGTTAATAAAATCAAGTAAATAAAGGGTAAGAAGAAAATATAGTTGCAATGACAATTATTTCCTTCTGACTGTTTATTTATCCAAGCGTAGTCCGTAGACCTAAAGGCTCCTACCCAAAGGACATGACTGGGAACATTGCCCACAGAAACTTTACGTTGACTTCCCCGAGATAACTGAGTCAGCCACTACACAAAGAGGCGACCAAACCTGCAAGTTATCCAATAATTTACAAAGCTCACTGAAGCATGTTATTGCAAAGAAATAAACAATTCCGAAAATCTCAGAAGCAAAGGCATATGTTATCACAAATCCGACAGAACCTGCGCGATAAAGGCTGTGGTAGTCTTGGTACTATTAAACATTTTAAGTGAATCTATGCGTTAAACCAACGGACAAGGCAGCATAAAAGATTTGGGTACTTGTTCGGTTTCCTGGTCAAGATATGTGTGTGTGTGTGTGTGTGTGTGTGTGTGTGTGTGTGTGTGTGTGTGTGTGTGTGTGTGTGTGTGTGTGTGTGTGTGGTGTGTGTAGTGTGTGTGTGTGTGTGTGTAGTGGTGTGTGTGGTGTGTGTGTGTGTGTGTGTGTGTGTGTGTGTGTGTGTGTGTGTGTGTTTTGTGGTGTGTGTGTTGTGTGTGTGTGTGTGTGTGTGTGTGTGTGTGTGTGTGTGTGTGTGTGTGTGTGTGTGTGTGTGTGTGTGTGTGTGTGTGTGTGTGTGTGTGTGTGTGTGTGTGTGTGTGTGTGTGTGTGTGTGTGTGTGTGTGTGTGTGTGTGTGTGTGTTGTGTGTGTGTGTGTGTGTGTGTGTGTGTGTGTGTGTGTGTGTGTGTGTGTGTGTGTGTGTGTGTGTGTGTGTGTGTGTGTGGTGTGGTGTGTGGTGTGTGTGTTGTGTGTGTGTGTGTGTGCAGCTGTGTTGTTTGGAATAACGTAAATGAGCACAAGAAGATGTTCTGCTTATTGTTGAGTTTATGGCTGTTTAAACAATATATTTTTTAATCATGATGTCGACGACATCGATGTTAATGAAGAGACAGCTTGCAAGGAGAGATGACAAACACAACGCCAATATATTATATTATATATCTATAAAGAAAAGCAATAACAGCAGCTGCAGCAATAACAATAGTAAACCCAATAGCAACAACAGCGAAAAGAACAAAGCACACACTAAAATAATGATTGCCATTACTTTTGCACGAAAACTGCTATATACATTTCCTATTATTTTAAACTGCAAACCTAATAAATAAATAAAGACAAAAACTATACTCCGGCAATGTCTTTCATTTACTTAAGCGATAACAGCAGCAACAACAGCTAGACTGACTAACAGCAAAACAATGAATAGAAAAAAAGCAAACACCAAAATAATGGCCGACGTTACTTTTACACGAAAACTGCTCTGCATTCTAATTTTCGCAAATCCACATTTTAAAGTACAAATCTACTAAATAAAACATAAGACAAAAAATATACTCCGGCAATGTCTTTTATTTACTAGCGTGCAAGAGTATATCTACATGTACATCAAGTTGCACTAAACGTTCACTCTCTGAGCGTGTCACAGCACCAACAACAAACACACAACATTCTGATGCAGTCATCCGTATCAAGGGGGTAGAGGATAATTATATACCACTCACTCGCCACGCGCCACGCTTCGCTGATTTTCAGGCACGATTTACTTACATGTCACGCTTGAAGGTAGGCAAAGAAAACAGAGGGCCGCTTCGGATGGAAGACCCCCATCCTTCCCCTCTACTACTCCCCCTCCAAATTCCCTCTACCCCCGACAACCCCCCACCCCCACCCCCCACATACACCCTCACCTGTACTCACCCCTTCCCCACTCCCTCCACCCCCCCCCCCACCCCCCCACACACCCCACCACCACCACCACCCACACGACTATTTTTGTCAAGCTTGATACTTTTCTTTATAGTTTGAAAGTTTGTACTACTCACTATAGTAGTTACGTAGGATAAAAAAGAAAAAAGAAAAAGAAAAAAGAACAACAACCAAAAACAACAAGAAAATAACCTAATGAGTGCACGCTCTAGTAAAATATAATTCAAAAACAGCACAACGCAATGAATGCGAAATGGTATGCAACATTAAATATAATGATGCAACGCACGGCGCGTGCGCGCGCGCACACACACACACACACACACACACACACATGCGCGTGCACACACACACACATACACAAACACGCACGCACATACACACATGCGCCTGCACACACACACACACACACACACACACACACACACCACACACACACACACACACACACACACACACACACACACACACACACACACACACACACACACACACACAAACACGCACGCACATACACACACGCCTGCACACACACACACACACACACACACACACACACACACACACACACACACACACACACACACACACACACACACACACACACACACACACACACACACACACACACACATAAGCAGGGGTATTGTAGCTCAGTGGTAGAACGCCGGATTCTAGATCGGAAGGTGGCGGGTTTAATCCCGACAGGAGCGGCAGGGGAATTCTTTTTTCCTTCATAGTCAACTTTCTGTGCTGACTCTTATTTCCGTATCCGTCCCACCACTGTGCTATCGCAGCAGTACGTAGAATCCCCTATTATACTGTCCAAGGTGCAGGTGGCTAGTTACTGCTAAACACGAATACACCCGTGACCTAATGAAGTCTGAGTGGGCTGACTATTCTGTACAGGTAGAGAGAGAGAGAGAGAGAGAGAGAGAGAGAGAGAGAGAGAGAGAGAGAGAGAGAGAGAGAGAGAGAGAGAGAGCTCGAAAACTTTATTTTACAAGGCCTGCAGTTTAGGTTCAGTCAAATACCTGTTTAACAACTGGTCCTTGCTAAGCTACTGATGAGTATCAAGGGGGGGGGGGGGGGGGGGGGGGGGGGGCAGAGAGAGAGAGAGATTGATTGATTGATTAAACGGTGAAGATATTAGCACAAAGGCCGACTCACATCTCTGCCATTGCTACAGTACTACTAATAACCAAGACATTCACAATGAAATAGTATCATAGAAGGCTATAGGCAAATACAGCACCAGTAATAATAATAATAACAATAATAATAATAATACATATAAAACGAGACAGCGACTGCAACGGAAAGAGGGGGGGGGGGGGGTCACTCAATGAGCAAGTGTGGTCTGGCTTAATACAACTATAAAATAGTGAAGAAAAAAACCCTCTCTAAACAGCCGTGTCTGTTACTGCTCAAGATCTTTCTTTTTTAAACCCCTATACTTAAAAAAGAATTAATAAATATAAAAATATAAAAAGGCTTGCAGATTGGACTTTAGATTTGTCCAGGTCTGTCTGTCGTTTCTTCCCCATATCTCTCTTTCCCTACTCATGATATTGATAGCTGCTCTATTACTGCGACGCGAACAATCATGCCAATGATCAAAGGTCCCTCCTTTTCCTCACACAACTTATTATATTGATTGCCTCCATGGGACAAGCACAATCAGTCCAATCATCAATGAGTTCGCATTTGTTGATGCCTCGCGTCCACATTGGTACAGGATCCGTTCGACAGAGGCCGTAATCTCGCTTCGGGATCTACGGGTTTTCGTGAGAGAAAGCCGTAGCAAAACAGAGATGGCTGCTTCCGCTTCCCTCTGTGACGAATAAGTCAGACGTTACGTCATTCAGCTGTGACGTCACCGCACCCATTGTGGTGGACGTGACGGGAGACAGATGCCAACAGGTCCCAGGGGATTGAATTTCACACGTTTTCACTTGGCATCCGAGGTTATCCCGCTCGCTCAGCAGAAATCCTTCCGTAGCATCAAGCGGAGGGGACGGGCTGGTGTAATAACAGAACACGCCTTTATTGGGCTACACACGTTGTCACAGTATTGTCCTCAAAGTCACGGCTACGGTAAGGTAAACTGTCAGGTAGATGAAGCACCCCTGACTGCACACAGTCAAACCAGTTTAATCTCCGCTTTGGCTTGGGGCTGCCTCAGAGCTCAGGAGCTGTGCGAAAGAGGAGGTGGACGTCCTACTTCTACTTCTTGGTTCTTAATGTCCTCGGATGTCAGATGACATATTAGGGACAAGATATACGAAGCTCTTAATCATCTAAAGTTAATATAATCCGTTTGGCTGTATAATGAATTATTATTACATAAAATTTCTTACTTTGAATCTATGATATATTTACTCGGGTCTAGTGGTTCTTTCGGGGATGAGGTTAAAAACATATTTTACATATTTACTTTATTTACAAGTCTGCTCGCTTTACGAACAGGTTAAAAATGTTGGACGTCCTGGGCTCTCCCCGTTTCTAATAGTCCGTACGGTCTCTGTGGACGTGATGCAGTATTCAACGAACGAGTCTTGTGTCGCGTCGCATTAACACCAGAAAGAATGCCGCGCTAAGGGTACACTGAAACCTTGCTGTGTTTTTTTGTTTTATTTTGTTTTTCTGTGTGTTTTTTATTTAAAAAAATTATGCGGAGCAAATTTATTTGGGGACTATCTTGAGCCATGTAAATCTCTTTGCAAAACAGCACCCACCCTCGAGAAATAGAGAGAGAGAAAAATCTTCCGAAGACGGCGTGTGGCTGCGCATGTGGCGAGGTAATATTTTAATTTAAATGTGACACGCGCAGTCAATCCTCTCGCCACCTGCGATGCTTTGTCAATGTACAGTTGGCTTAAACAAAATTGATTCATTCATCGTAATCACAAGGTCAACAAACAAGTACAGGAAACACAAAAGCAGTATGAACAGCTGCACATACCAGGTAACTTCCAGAGCTTTCGTCTGAGGAACGCTACAACAAACACTCAAATTATTACTCCTACCCCCCACCGCCACCCTTCCACCTTAAGCTATCGACAAACACACCTGCACAGAGAAAATGATATTATAAAGAACTTCTTCTTCTCTTACTTCTTCTTTTCGTCATCTGGTTTTGTACATTGCAGGGAAGAGGGTATGGAGGTGGGGGGAGAGGGATATTATATGCCTATCACTACACTGGCACCACCAGAATGACTCCTGCATTAAGATGGGCAGCGATGAGAGCCATTTTAATGTTTTAGAAATGTGAGGGACAAAGTTACAAGACAGTGTCTACAGACCACAACTTTTGAAAAGAAATGAGAGCCGAAGCGGATTCGAACCGAGGTCCCTCTGCTTACGATCCTAACGCCTTACCGCTAGGCCGACTAGTCGTTATTATAATGGAACAGGGACAGCGCACCGCAATAGGAAGTAAAACTTCAACCCTAAGACGAATAATCCGCAAAGTTTGTTGTTGTAAAGGCTTTATTTAATTATTAAAAACTGGCTAATTCGGGGGTAGGTGGGTAGGTAGGTAGGTAGTGTTGCTTAATGTCCGCAGATGTCGGTTGACATATTAGGGACAAGCTGAAACCAATGCCGAAGCATGGTTCAATATAGCTTTACGTCCACGGAAACCAGAAGGCTCGTTAGGACGGACAGCCCAGGACAGCCACCTCGACTCTCACACAACTCCTGAACTATGATTTGGGGGTTTGTTTCTTCTTCTTTTTTTATCTGGCTGTCTACGTGTGCGAGGAGTTCAGTTCAGTTCAAGATGGTATCTATGCGCTCGGGCAAAGACTATAATTATGCGGTCCACTCCGTCTCTCAGAAGTGTCCACAACGTTGCCTTTGAAACGGTTCCAATGTTCCTCTGATTGACGATGGCCCCCTTTCGTCCTTTCAAGGAAGGTCGTCTTGCGCTTCATCTTTCCACGCCTCTCTCCTCCAGGCGATCGATGGTGTGATGTCCTTGGCTATGTGCCCGCAGGTAGTGTCTCAAGCTTCTCAACACTTCAGATCATCCGAAAAGCAAGCCGCTTGTAAGAACTGCTTTGCCCGCAAGTCTGTCTGTTCACTCATATCCCTCTACTGGTGATGATCATGATGCAGAGCTTCATGTCCTCGGATGTCGCTTGACATCATTATTAGGGACAAACTCTGACCAGCGCCTAAGCATAATTCCGTGTTGCTTTACGTCCCCAAAAACTGTAAGGCTCATTAGGACGGAAAGCCCAGGACGGCCACCTCGACTTTCACACAGCTCCTGAACTCTTTCCCGTTGCTCGTTCGAGGAAGCCACTGCAGCGACAGAGTCTGCAGTGACCACATCGTCATCATCATCGTCTTGGTCACGGCAATGTCCTGCATCTTCAAGAACGGAAGCGTTGCAGAGCTCAGAACTTCAGGCTTCAGGAGCTGTGCGAACAGGGAGGTGCGTGGACCTGCGCTGCCTCACTCCACTCTTCCCCGTCGTTAGTAAGCCGTACGGTTTCTGTGGACGTAAAACATCATCGAACTATACAGTGTGATAACCCTTCGCACCTCCACCCCAGTCAACACCCTCACCCCCACCCACCCCTCAGCCCTAGACAGTGCCTGAAATGTCGTGTGTGTGTGTGTGTGTGTGTGTGTGTGTGTGTGTGTGTGTGTGTGTGTGTGTGACTGTGTGTGTATGTGTGTTGTGTGTGTGCCACTGTCGTGTGTGTGTGTGTGTGTGTGTGTGTGTGTGTGTTGTGTGTGTGTGTGTGTGTGTGTTGTGGTGTGTGTGTGTGTGTGTGTGTGTGTGTGTGTGTGTGTGTGTGTGTGGTGTGTGGCATGTGTGTGTGTGTGTGTGTGTGTGTGTGTGTGCCACTGTCGTGTGTGTGTGTGTGTGTGTGTGTGTGTGTGTGTGTGTGTGTGTGTCTGTGTGTGTGTCTTGTGTGTGTGTCTGTGTCGTGTGTGTGTGTGTGTGTGTGTGTGTGTGTGTGTGTGTGTGTGTGTGTCTGTGTGTCTGTGTGTCTGTCTGTGTGTCTGTCTGTGCGTTTTAATGCTGAACAGAGCCGCCACTTTCAAAGCCACAACTCCAATGACCCCAACGTTGATCCAACAACGTTCCCCGCGAACCCGGTTCAGTGCACGGAAACACAAGAAAAAGAAGAAGAAAGTTTTTCCCTAGAGCTTCATGCGTAAAGCTGTCCACCTCCGCCAAGTCCCTCGCGAGCGCGGCGAAAGAGGTGAACAATGCACCCTGAACGTGGGGTAAGTCTCGCCCCCCCTCGCTGGCCGGACAGCGCCCAAAGGCCTGTCAGAGGAAGGCGTGAACTGTGTCACCGCCGAGTAGACTCTCGACAGGGTTTCGGCGCCGGACCACGGTTAAGCCTTTAAGCTTCCGTCTTCCGTTTCTTTGATCAGATAGGTCTGTGGAGAAACGAGGAGGAAAGAAAGAACATGCCAGGTTCTCGTCCTCTTCGCTTCTTGTCGATGTTTGTTACTGTCGCCCCGAAGTGAAAGTGAAGTGTGTGTTGTGCTGTGTGTTGTGTGTGTGTGTGTGTGTGTGTGTGTGTGTGTGCATTTGTGTGTGGAAGCGTGTGTGCATGTGCGTTCGTGAGTGTGTGTGTGTGTGTGTGTGTGTGTGTGTGTGTGTGTGTGTGTGTGTGGTGTGTGCATTTGTGTGTGGAGCGTGTGTGCATGTGCGTTCGTGAGTGTGTGTGTGTGTGTGTGTGTGTGTGTGTGTGTGGTGTGTGTGTGTGTGTGTGTGTGTGTGTGTGTGTGCACTTGTGTGGAAATTATGTGTGCAAGTGCACGTGTGTGTTCGTGAGTGTGTGTGTGTTGTGTGTGTGTGTGTGTGTGTGTGTGTGTGTGTGTGTGTGTGTGTGTGTGCACTTGTGTGTGTGCACTGTGTGTGGAAATTATGTGTGCATGTGCACGTGTGTGTTCGTGAGTGTGTGTGTGTGTGTGTGTGTGTGTGTGTGTGTGTGTGTGTGTGTGTGTGTGTGTGTGTGTGTGTGTGTGTATGTGTGTGTGTGTTAGTGCGTGCGTGTGTGTGTGTGTGTGTGTGTGTGTGTGTGTGTGTGTGTGTATGTGTGTGCGTGTGTTAGTGCGTGCGTGTGTGTGTGTGTGTGTGTGTGTGTGGAGAGAGAGGGGGCGTCACTTTTAATTTTTTTGGAGGGGGAGGGGGGGGGGGGAGTTTTTGAATTTGTTTCTCACTTTTTTGGTTTCCTAATTTCTCTCTCAAGGTGCACATCTACGGGTGAAAGGACTCACCCTTTCTCTCTCTCTGCAATGACACTAAAGGCGTTTTCTTTTCTTCGTCTTCATTTGTTTTCCTTCTTTCTTTCTTTTTTTTGTTTTTGGGGGGGAGGGGGGAGGGGGACCAGGATGAGGGAGAGGTGGGGGGGGGGGGTAGGGGGGGGGAGGGCAAGAGTATTGTTTAGCACTGAATGAATGTTCGCGCTGAGAGAACAGGCAGGCAGACTTCACTGTGATCAGCAGTTGCGCCATCAGACTTCAAACTCCCCTTGGCGACAACACTCGCTGCAGTTGTTCCCAGTGCATGATGACAGCTCCGGGCGCTGCTCCGCGGCTGCCAGACTGCCTGTCGCCAGCCAGGCTTGGAAGAGGAAGTTGCCTGCAGAGGAGAACAGTGGTCGTCTTTCACGAACAGCAAGAAGTCGCCCATACACAGGTGTTGGAGCAGCGGCCAGTTTACAATCCTTACTCTTCCGCGTTACGACATCGTGAGCCGGTTTGGCCTAGCGGTAAGGCGTTAGGCTGGTAAGCGGAAGGACCTCGGTTCGATACCGCTTCGGCTGTCCTCTCTCTTCAAAAAGGTTGTGGTTTTCTGGACACTGTCTTGTGACTTTGTCCATCGTTTCCTACTGAAACATTAAAATGGCTCTCATCTCTACCCATCTTAATGCAGCAGTCTTTCTGGTGGTGACAGTGTAATGATAGGTATATAATCTCCCTCTACCTCCACCTCCATAACCCCTTCCCCCACTTCTCCCCGTCCCTAATAAGCCTTGTGGTTTCTGTGGACGTTTACTTACTTCAGGTGTTGGAGAAGCGGCTAGTTTACAACCTTTACTCTTCCGTCTTGCGACATGGACGGAGGACGTGCTGTAAACCTGTTGCTTCACTCCGCAGAAAACGGTGTGTGGTATTGTATAGGTTCGGTTGCGTTGACGTTGCTTAATGTCCTCGGATGTCAGTTGACATATTAGGGACAAGCTGTGACCAATGCCGAAGCATGGTTCAATATAGCTTTACGTCCACGGAAACCAGAAGGCTCGTTAGGACGGACAGCCCAGGACGGCCACCTCGACTCTCACACAGCTCCTGAACTATGCGGTATTATATATACGCGCTCGTCAATGTAAGTCAAAGAGTTACCTATACAGAGCTCAGGAGTCGAGTGAAAGTCGAGGTGGCCGTCTCTAATAGTCGGTACTGTCTCTTTGGACGTAAAGCAACATCGAAGAAGATGAATTATGTTAGGAACAGAGCTCAGAGTTGTGTGAAAGTGGAGGCGGCCGTCTCTAATAGTCCGTATGGTCTATGTGGACTTAAAGCAACATTGAACTGAACTGAACAATTATGTCTATACAGAGGTCAGGAGCTGTGTGAAAGTGGAGGTGGCCGTCTCTAATAGTCCGTATGGTCTATGTGGACTTAAAGCAACATTGAACTGAACTGAACAATTATGTGTATACAGAGCTCAGGAGCTGTGTGAAAGTCGAGGTGGCCGTCCTGGGCTCCCCGTCCCCAATAGTCCGTATAGTCTCCGTGGACATAAAGCAAGTCTGAACTGAACTGAAAAGGTCGAACTGAAGACATTGCTCAGAGTAAAAGATCATTTGTAAATTATTTTAGCCAACACAAAATAGGTTCATGGTCGAGGTGAAAGCATTATTCAGACTATAAAACATGGGCGAATTTAATGAACAGAGAGTAGTGTCACTGTCGAGATGATGATAACCATCATCTCGACAGTGACACTACTCTCTAGTTGTCAACTGTTGCAACTCTGTCTTTTTTCTCTCTTCTTTTTGTGATCATCACTTGTTCTTTGAGCTCATCCGACACTGCGTGTTGTGTTGTTTTGTGGATCGTATGTGTGTGTTGTGTTGTGTGTGTGTGTGTGTGTGTGTGTGTGTGTGTGTGTGTGTGTGTGTGTGTGTGTGTGTGTGTGTGTGTGTGTGTGTGTGTGTGTGTGTGTGTGTGTGTGTGTGTGTGCTTGTGTGCGTGCGTGCGTGTGTACGATCATGCAAGTGTGTGCATGTGCATACGCGTATTATGTGCGCTTTTGTGTGCTTGCATGCGGTGTGTGTGTGTGTGTGTGTGTGTGTGTGTGTGTGTGTGTGTGTGTGTGTGTGTGTGTGTGTGTGTGTGTATGTGTGTGCGAGGGCGCGCGTGTGATCACACACGCGCGTGTACATCTGCATGTTCACACCGTGTGATTGCACACTCCCCATACCGGTCGGCCCCGTGTCATCCATGACCTGAATGCACAAGTGGTTCTGCAGCAGAAGTAAGTAAACAGAAGTAAGTAAGCCCACAGAAACCATAAGGCTTATTAGGGACGGGGAGAAGGGGGGGGGGGAGGAGGAATAGAGGTGGGGGGAGAGGGAGATTATATACCTATCGCTACACTGTCACCACCAGAATCATAGTTCAGGAGCTGTGTGAGAGTCGAGGTGGACGTCCTGGGCTGTCCGTCCTAACGAGCCTTCTGGTTTCCGTGGACGTAAAGAATTATTGAACCGTGCTTCGGCATTGGTCACAACTTGTCCCTAATATGGCAACTGACATCTGAGGAAATTAAGCATCACTTCATCATCATCCACCAGAATGATTCCTGCATTAAGACGGGCAGCGATGAGAGCCATTTTAATGTTTCAGTAGGAAGTGATGGACAAAGTCACAGGACAGTGTCCACAAACCACAACCTTTCTGAAGAGAAAGGAGAGCCGAAGCGGTGTCGAACCGAGGTCCTTCCGCTTACCAGCCTAACGCCTTACCGCTAGGCCAAACCGGCTCACCTTCTGCAGTTTGAAGTCCCCGGGTGCAGCCCAGTGTCGCTGATACCCGACACGGCCCTGGTTTTCCCCCAGCCATCAGCAGGTGAGGGCGCCACTGTCGTCTGGCACATTCTCACTGAGTGTCAGCCGGGGACTCTTTGAACACGGCCGCTCTTTTGTTGGGGCCGTAGTTTTCTTTGTATTCTGCTGCTCTCTAAAATAGGCCGCTCTTCTGTTGGTGCGGTGGTATCCAGTGTGGATTACAGAACAAACAAACAAAATTCGCTCTTCTGTTGGTGCGGTAGTATCCAGTGTGGATTACAGAACAAACAAACAAAATTCGCTCTTCTGTTGGTGCGGTAGTATCCAGTGTGGATTACAGATAAAAACAACAACAACAAAACAACAACAAGCAAACAAACAAACAAACAAAAAACAACAACAAACAAACAAACAAAAACCGCTGTTCTGTTGGTGCGGTAGTATCCAGTGTAGACTGCTGGTCTCTGAACAGGGCCGCTCTTCTGTTGATGCGGTAGTATCTTTTGTAGATTACTGTCTGCACGCGGCGCCTCTTCTGTTGATGCGGTAGTATCCAGTGTGGACTATGAATCTCTGAGAAGAAGAAGAAAGAAAGAAAGAAAGAAGAAGAAGAAGAAAGAAAGAAAGAAAGAAAGAAAGAAAGAAAGAAAGAAAGAAAGAAAGAAAGAAAGAAGAAGAAGAAGAAGAAGAAGAAGAAGAAGAAGAAGAAGAAGAAGAAGAAGAAGAAGAACAACAACAACAACAAACAACAACAACAACAACAACAACAACAGCAGCAGCAGAAACAACAACAATACGCGATTCTGTTTCTGCGGTAATATTCATTGTAGACTACTGTTTGAACACGGCGGTTCGTCTGTTGGTGCGGTAGTATCCAGTGTGGACTACGGATCTCTGAGAAAAACAAAAACGAAAACAAAAAAACGCTCTTTCGCTGAGGCGATAGTATCCAGTGTAGACTACGGGTATCTATGAACACGACCGCTTTTCTGTTGGTGCAGTAGTGTTCATTAAGACTAATGTTTGAACATTTCTGTTCTTCTGTTAATGCAGTAGTATTTGTTTTACACTACGGTTTGAACACAATGGCTGTGGATCTGACTTTCGCTTGAGATTCATGGACTGTATTAAATTTCAACAATTTGAGCGGCTAAAAGTTTGATTATTATACATTTTTTCCTTAACTTTAACAGTAAATCGGGTGTTTTTTTGTTTTTTTGTTTTGTTTTTTTACTTTGTATTTTGCTCTCGAATGTCCGGCATAGCTGGTTTGACGTTAAATATCAAGTTACTACTAGTGGTCCATGTGCATTATGCTTACAATGACTAGAACAGAACAAAATGAAACAAAACAAAACAAACAAACAAGGATAATGGTCAACCTGTCCACAAACCGTCTTGTAGTTAGATCAGGTGCTCGCTGCTCTAAATGCGTACATTTTTGTTTGACAAATATTCCGGTGACTGCCCTAATTGAAACGATCACATCTAACATGTTTAACAAATACGTTTGCCAGAGAGGCATGGGGAGAGACAGACATAGACAGAGACAGAAAGACAGAGAGACAAAGAGAGAGGAGGGAGGGAAAGAGAGAGAGAAAGAGAAAGAGAGAGACAGAGACAGCGAGACAGAGACAGAGAGACAGGCAGAGACAGAGACAGAAAGACAGTGAGGCAGACAGACAGGCAAGCAGACAGACAGACAGAATGAGAGAGAGAGAGAGAGAGAGAGAGAGAGAGAGAGAGAGAGAGAGAGAGAGAGAGAGAGAGACAGACAGACAGACAGACAGACAGACAGACAGACAGACAGACAGACAGACAGACAGACAGAGAAAGAGAGAGACAGGGGGGGGAGAGAGAGAGAGAGAGAGAGAGAGAGAGAGAGAGAGAGAGAGAGAGAGAGAGAGAGAGAGAGAGAGAGAGAAACAAATAAAACTACTTCTAATAACAAACGACATCATGCGTGAACAGTCCCCCACGTGGAGCCAGAACAACAGCCTCATCAACTTTACGTTGACGTACAATATCATCATCACCGAGCCAGGATGCTTCCACCGTCACGAGAGGGACCAGTCGCCAGTGGATGGAAATGAGATCAGCCACGCCCTCTGTTCCAGCACCTGCGGTCTTGTGTAATCACCTGGACAGGTATCCTCCCAGTGTTCCAAAGTAGGACAATGTGTCATTCTGGACAGGTAACTTCCTCCTCCTTCCACAGAGAGAAGGGGGGGGGGGGGGGGGGGGAGGAGAGAGAGAGAGAGAGAGAGAGAGAGAGAGACAGAGACAGAGACAGAGACAGAGACAGAGACAGAGAGACAAAGAGAGAGAGAGAGAGAGAGAGAGAGAGAGAGAGAGAGAGAGAGAGAGAGAGAGAGAGACAGACAGACAGACAGACAGACAGACAGACAGACAGACAGAGACAGAGACAGAGAGACAGAGGCAGAGGTAGAGAGACAGAGACAGAGACAGAGACAGACAGACAGACAGACAGACAGAACGAGACTGAGAGACAGAGACAGAGAGACAGACAGAGACAGAGACAGAGATTAGTTAGAGACGGATGATTTACTTTTTTTTTCTCTCTCTACTTTTCAGTAAGCCCAGAAAATAGGCTAGATTGCAAGTCCAGGAACAGTTAGAGAAAGACAGACAGATAGACAGACAGACAGACAGACAAACAGACAGACAGAGCAAACAATACCACTTCTTAGAATATTTGAAATGTAAATTAAGACAGATATCTTGACGGAATCAGGTACTTGAAAGAACAGCGAAATGTATAATACTCATAAGTCGTACACATTGTTTTGCAAGGTGAATTTAAACTTTGGCTTCATTTGTTTATGTATTTATTGATTGGAGGGGGTTGGTGTGTACGGGGGAGCGGCGAGAGGGGAGGGAGTCTGTTATTTGATGGATTGGATGGTCGCCTTTTTGTCACTTTGGAAGAGGGAGGGTGTGTGGGGTGTGTGTGTGTGGGGGGGGGGGGGGGGGGGGGGTGGAGGGGGGTTCACATGATACGTACTAACCATATTTTATTTTATGGTTCAATACCTAGTTGTTTTCAAAACAACCGGGATCAAAATCCCAGAAAGAAAAGCAGGCTTTACCGACAAAGCCATTGCTCCGTTCTTGTACAACTTTAAATAAAAACTCTTAGTAGATCTCTTTGGATCAGTAACTCACATCACAACAATAATGCTGATGCAAGGCATACATGCTTTCCTGTTGTTGTTGTTGTTGTTTATTTGTTTATTAGTTTTACTTTGTTGGGCTTTTTTTTGGGAGGGGGGAGCGGGAGGGGGGGGGGGGGGGGGGGGGGAGGGGGAGGGGAGAGGCTGAGGCAACTTGGAAAAACATACGGACGGAAGAAATAAATACTATCCAGCATGTTAGAAATTCGCTTTGAAATTGAACCATTTGCCCGACGTAAGACCAGGGGTAATGCCCAACATGAAAACAGGCCCGGTCAATGGAGATGAGTCTACGAGTTCAGAAAGGGGGCTGGGACAGAGTTACGTGACACAAGTTTGAGCAGCACAGGGGGGGTAATGCCAACTTTCAAAACCTTCTCATCGAAATCCACCCCGAATCCACCCCGAATCCACCCTGAATCCTCCCACCCAGCGGAGGACCCAGCCCACGCCCTCTGCTGCTCGTTCAAACCCACACCCAGCCTCCTCTGGGGTAATCTGCCGCGAATTGTCCCCCTTGTTAGTGCTAAGAAGAGGGGAGCAAGGGGAGAGCATTCAAGTTCCGCAGACGCCGGCACGGAGAGTAAAGGAGAAAGTTAATTGTTCTTGTTTGGTCCTCGGTGGGCGTGGCTTTGCCCCTAGCAACGGTTTTCGTTTTGATTCGGAACATTTGTTATTACCGACTCCTATGCAGTTGATCGGGAAAATTATCACTTGACTCTCAGCCAATTAGGTCTTTCAGAACGGATAGGACTGAAGCCGACAAGGCCTGTGAGCTAGTCTACACGCATGCGCCGCTTGTGAAGTTTTTTTTTTTTTTCCTTTCCCCCCGTCTCCCCGAGCGACAATTTTCGGTCTGTTCAAAGCGAATTAATACCACAGGAGTGTGGTTATTGTTGTTTCTAATGGCAGAATCCACACATTTCTCTTCTGTTTCGGGAATATCAAGGCGAGAGAGGTGGAGGAATAATTAGACTGTGCGCTAGCTCCGCTGTTCACTCAAACTCGCAGACAGGTGATGAGAAACAAGTCTTGCTTGCTGAGAAGTTAGTTATTTACTTAGTTCTTGGATGTTGGTTGAGTGTTGCTTTGCGTCCACAGAACCCGTAGGCTTTGTAGGGACGGGATCCCAGAACGGCCATCTCGACTTGCACACAGCTACTGAGCTCTGCTCTTGGATGTTAGCGTCCTGTCATAAAAAAAGAAAAAGAAAAAAGGAGGCGGAAGAGAGTTCCAGTAAACTGCACAGGATTAACTCAGGACGAATCAGCATTGTTTTAAATTCACATGAAAACTTCAAACAAGGATGACTGCTAGCGTTCTAAAAAAAAGATCCTGACGCATAAAATGTTGTTTTTAAAGAAAAAGAAAAAGAGAACGCTTATGACAAAACACAGCATGCGAATTTTGGAGTTTAGCCCCTTTCTCAAGCTACAGAAGAATAAGACTTAAACAGCAGTTAAACGGTGAACAATGAAATGTAGGCTATTTATCTGTATCTGGTTATGATGTTTTGTTGAGTTGGTTTGGTGTCATGTGTAAAACAACGTAACAAAAGACCATAACCTTAAGCAGAAAAGTAGGCTATGTTTCATTTTTCAACATTTAACTGTTAAGTGTTGTTTTCTAGCTTGAAAAAAGGGCTTACCTTGAACATTCTGATGTTGTGTTTTGTTATATTAAATAAGCGTTCTTTTGAACCTTTCATGTGGTCGGATCTTTTGAAACTCACATCCAAAAACTATAAGGCTGGAGAAAGATCATCATATCACAAGTAAGAAAAGAAATAAAAAATAGCTGAAGAAGAAGAAGAAGAGCAACAAAAACAAAAACAACAACAACAACAACAACAACAACAACAACAACAACACATCAACAACAACAACAACAAAGAAAAAGACAACAGCAGGACGAAAAAGGAGAATATTTTTATTCAGCATTGGTGTTTCCTCTTGATTTTAGGAGATTCCGCTGTTTTGTTTTATTTGTGAATCTATCTATCTATCTATCTATCTATCTTATCTATCTATCTATCTATCTATCTATCTATCTATCTATCTATCTACTACCTTCCTAGCTACCTACCTATCTATCTATATATCTAGCTAGCTAGTTATATATCTATCTAGCTATCTATCTTCCTAGATACCTACCTACCTATCTATCTATCTGTCTATCTATCTATCTATCTATGTCCCTCTATCTACCTACCTTCCTATCTATCTATGTATCTACCTATCTATCTACGTACCTATTCTATCTATCTATCTACCTATTTCGATGTTTTTGTGTTTTTGTTTTCTCTTCTCTTCTCTGCGAAAACATTTGGCATGGAAACGCCGTACTTTGACAGGAGCAGATGCACAGCACAGTGGCTTGCTATTTTCATTTCTACAGAATGCTAAACATAACCCAGAGCCTCTCTCAACAATAAATAAATAAACCCATGCATAGAACCGAAGACATTTCCAAAATGAAACCCGTTCAGAGTCTGTATAGCCGAATTTCGTCTGTTGTGAAGTCGTCTCCTTTAATTCTATTTCCTATTAATTTCTCTTTGTACTTAAGTTCCTCTCTCTCTCTCTCTCTGTCACTCTGATTTTTTTAATAAATTTCTCATGATATTTCACTTTAAAAATATTCTTTCCTCTCTTTTATTTGTTTATTTCTATTCGGAAACGTAAAATGCTCTTTCTCCTTCGATGCCCCCCCCCCCCCCTACTCCCCCGCGCCTCCCCCCGCCCCACTTCCTGGCCCCCGAAGAAGAAACAGAAAAAAAAGCTGGATTTGAGTGAATTCTTAGACCCAGAGAGAGCGGAACGGCAGAACGTTTCATTATCCCAGCGGAACATCCTCGAAGCGACGCCACAGATGATCATTTCGCTCCATGATGCAAAACAAAGGAACAAATTATTTTCTCCTCTGTCCCTGGTCTCAGCTGCTGGGACAACAGACGCTTAGAAACGAAACCGAGGCTATCCTGAGGGCTCCACCATTGCACGTGCACAACGACGCATGCGCAGTGACATCAAAGGGATGGCACTCCCGGCACGAAATTCAAACCGCAGGTGTTGCGAGTGTGGAAAAATTGACGTAACGAGAGAGGAGGTCATAATTTGATTACACGCTTATTGGAGCAAATTGATCTCATCCTGTGTGTCTGATTTCTTCTGTTTCTGAAGCAGGGGGGCAGAGGAGTTCACTTGATTCACGACTTTATTGCAGGTTCCAGAGGAAGACGGTTTTCTTTCCGGGACGCGAAATTTCTACCTTGGCCTGGTTTTGCCAGTATAAACCACAGAGTTAACGAGAGAGAGAGAGAGAGAGAGAGAGAGAGAGAGAGAGAGAGAGAGAGAGAGAGAGAGAGAGAGAGAGAGAGAGAAGAAGAAGAATCGCAGGAGAATCAGTTTGGCTTAGCGGTAAAGCGTTAGCTTGGTAAGCAAAGGCGCCTCTGTTCGATTCCGCTTTGGCGCTTTCTCTCTTCAAAACTTGTGATCTGTGAACACTGTCTTGTGACTGTCCCTCACAATTATTATTTTTTTAAATAGAAAAAAAATTAAACGGCTTTCATCGCTGCCTGTCTTAATGCAGGAATCATTCTGGTGGTGACAGCGTAGCAATAGATGTATTTTCCCTCATCTCGCAACTCTTTGGAGTTTTTTATTTTTTATTTAGCTGCTGCTTTTTGTTAATATCTGAAACCGATGCCTCAAAATGTTATATCATGGCCATGTTTCCGAATTAGTAGGCCATGCGCTGAGTAGGCCAGCTATCTAAGTTTCTGCGTTCTTGGGTGCCAAAAGACTTTTACCGAAATTCAGTTGGTTTAAACAAAAAATTATTCCAGACAAACTAAAGATGCAGTGAATTACTGTGTGCTGAAATAAAATTCAGTTATTGATGCGAATTTGACGCTTTAAAAAATAAAATAAGGTAATATATAACCATGGTTTCCGATTAATGTGTTTCTAACACAGAAAAGAAAGTGTAAGAAATCCTCTACCTTCTCGCCACCGCGATCCCCCCAAAAATGGGATCAGCGTATTTACCCCTCAAAGTCAATTTACAAAATAAAATAAACCCAAAAGATTGCTAGATATGCTCACTGAGGTATACAATTCAAACAGTTTTCGTAGCCTGATTGCAGAAGAAAAAAAAAATGTAGATATGAGATAATGTTATTGTTATAGATTTAGAGCTTACAAACCAACCCGCAATGGTTGATGTGCTGCTTTACGTCCGCAGAAACCGTAGGCTTGTTAGGGACGGGAGCCCAGGACGTCCACCTCGACTTTCACACAGTTCCTGAGCTCTGTCCAAGCCGCCAGCTACGCTCTTCTTCTGATTCAATCCTCTGTTTTAATTCCCTCTGTGCGCACGCACTTGCTTGGTCAGAGATCTTTTTCTTATGCTGCACCGTCTGTCTGGAACAGTCTCCCTCACAAAGCGGTTAGATCATCACCTCTTCAAGCTATCCTGTTGACTCTGTGTGCGTATGCGTGTGTGTGTGTGTATGTGTGTGTGTGTGTGTGTGTGTGTGTGTGTGTGTGTGTGTGTGTGTGTGTGTGTGTGTGTGTGTTGGCGTGTGTGTGTGTAGTGTGTGTGGTGTGTGCGTGGTGGTGCGTGGTGGTGCGTGTTTGGTGTGCGTCGTGTGTGTGTGTGTGTGTGTGTTGTGTGTGTGTGTGTGTATGTGTGTGTGATGTGTTGTGTATGTGTGTTGTGTTGGTGTGTGTGTGTGTGTGTGTGTGTGTGTGTGTGTGTGTGTGTGTGTGTGTGTGTGTGTGTGTGTGTGTGTGTGTGTGTGTGTTCGCTGAAATTTGTTTTGACTATGTTGTTGTTCTTTGCTTTGTAATGGGCTATGTGCTCCAACTTGGAGAAATAGCATATAAACAAGTACAGTAGCTACTACTGTAATAGTAGTAGTAGTAGTAGTAGCAGCAGCAGTAGTAGTAGCAGTGGTAGTAGTCGCCAGTAAATATTAGACCAAAAATCTTTCAGCTTTTGTTGTTGTTGTTGGTGGTGGTGATGGTGGTGGCGTTTATATAGCGCTAATCTCTGCTCTCGAGTAAACTCACTGCGTTCTTGTCGCAAGTAATAATAATAATAATAATAACAAAGAGGATTTCTGGAGCGCCCATCTACCGGAAAAGGTGGGGCACAGGGCGCTTTACAATAACACACACACACACACACACACCACACACAACACACGAAGCATATGCACTCCCCCACCCCCCTTCCACACACACACACACACACACGCACGCACACACACAAAAACACATACCTCTCCCCCCCCCCTCCACACACACACAAAAATGCATGCACCCCCCCCCCCCCCCCACACACACCACACACACACACGGACCATTACACGAACAAGAAATGGGAGTGACAAAACCGACACACAACTGGCCACGGTGCACGTGCACACTATGAGAGGTCGTGTGCAGCCGACTTGAGTGCCACGTGCAACTGCCATTGGTGCCGTGTGCAAAGGGTTGTAGTGACGTGCGTGAGACACGTGGCGAGTTGAGGAAGCGACATGGCAAGGAGCCGTGTTCAATAACCTGTAATTGCGGTATCACAGCTAATTGAATTCAGTTAAGAAAACCGGCCAAAGAAATGTCATTGAAGCTGAAAACAAAAAGTATCGCCAGTTTAAAAAAAAAAAAAAAATTGTAAGAGAGAGAGAGAGAGAGAAGAGAGAGAGAGAGAGAGAGAGAGAGAGAGGAGAGAGAGAGAGAGAGAGAGAGAGAGAGAGTCTCCATCTTTGACCCGAAGACCACCACAAAGAAAATCCTTCTCCACATTCAGCACCCCCCACCCCACCCCTCTTTTTTCTTCTTCTTCTTTTTTGTGGTGGGGTGGGGGGTGGGTGTTCTGTCTGTTTGTTAGTTTGTTTGTTGTTTTTGTTTTACTGTTTTGTAGTTTTTGTTTGTTTCTTTGCTTTTTATACGTTTGGTCTAAACACAATCTTATTCATTCATCGTAATCTTAAGTTCAACAAAATACTACAGGGAACACAAAAGCAGTATGTGTATTTGAGTGTTACCTCGTGCAGTATTTTGTTATTATCGCTTCGTTAAGTTTTCGTTTCTTTCTGGGTTATGTTGTTCGTTTGCCTTCTATCCAGTGGCTTTAATGGTTATTCTAACAACTGTCCATCAAAGGAGCCAAGCAGGTCCAACGACTATTCCCTCATCCAATCAAACGTCCACAGCAATAAGAGCCCGCGGAAAAATTCGACCCATAAAACAAAGTGCCAGACTGAAGCTTGTCCTGCAACCGAACAAACGACACTCTAAACAAATCCACCACGCCACTACACAAACACAAACGCCTTTTAATTTACGCCCAAAAACAGCGAACAGGACCGAAAAGCAAACAGTCCGACCCTCAGCTACACAAGGCGACCGTCTGACAGGGGCTTAGCCACAGTTCCCACACTCCCTTCCCCAGGGCTGACTTCCGAGGTGTTGAAATCACTTTCGCGAGCTTTCGGCGAAGAGTATAGGGGGAAGGTCGGAAGGTACAATTTGCTCCACGATGCCTCGAGGTAAAGGGAATTTGGACTTAACCCCTAAACTGCGTGTAGCCGACAGGAAGGTAGTGGTTGAAAGGTAACGAACCAGAGGCGTGACTGCAAGCCTCAGCCTTCACTTTTAACTTCTGCTTTCTGCCTGACCGGCCGACGTCAAGCTGTTATCACGGTTTCGTAAAGTGGCGCAGGTTTTCTGAAGTCTGGTGCACACGGCTGAATCTGATGTTTGTAGACAGGGAAGCTTTGACAGTATTCTTCTCTCTCTCTCTCTCTCTCTCTCTCTTCTCTCTCTCTCTCTCTCTCTCTCTCCTCTCTCTGTTTGCTGTGGTGTTGTGTGGTTGTGTGTGTGTGTGTGTGTGTTGTGTGTGTGTGTGTGTGTGGTTTTTTGTCTCTTTCTCTCTCTCTCTCTCTCTCTCTCTCTCTCTCTCTCTCTCTCTCTCTCTCTCTCTCTCTCTCTCTCTCTCTCTCTCTCTGTGTCTGTCTCTCTTGTGTCTTTCTGTCTCTTCTTGTCTTGTCTTTGTCTCTGTCTCTCTGTCTCGCTCTGTGTTCTCTGTCTCTCTGTGCTTGTCTGTCTCTGTCTTCTATGTCTTTCTCTGTCTTGTGTCTCTTTTTCTGTCTCTGTCTCTCTGTCTCTGCTGTGTCTCTGTTTGTCTCTCTGTCTTCTTATCTCTGTCTGTCTCTCTGTCTGCTCTCTCTCTGTTTCTCTTCTCTCTCTCTCTCTTCTCTTCTCTGTCTCTCTCTCTGTTCTTTGTTCAGATGAAGGATACGTGAGAAAATGTCTGTTTTAAAACGTTCTTTGCAGCTTATGGTTTCAAAGAAGGATCTGGTTGATTTTACGGTGTTTTGTCACGTGTACTATGCAGTAATAGTGCAGTAGTCAATAAATATGCTCGTGTGTGTGTGTGTGTGTGTGTGTGTGTGTGTGTGTGTGTGTGTGTGTGTGTGTGTGTGGTGTGTGTGTGTGTGTCTGTGTGTATGTGTGTGTGTGTGCTATGTGTGTTATGTGTGTGTGTGTGTGTGTGTGTGTGTGTGTGTGTGTGTGTTTTCTGTGTGTGTGTGTCGAGCGTGCGTGTGTGAGAATGTGTGTGTGTGTGTGTGTGTCTGTCTGTCTGTCTGTCTGTCTTCTGTCTGTCTGTCTGTCTGTGAATGTATGCGCTTACAAGTAATTTT
>JABMCL010003101.1:785000-787500 GCA_018857735.1 Alviniconcha marisindica | reverse complement strand
TCTTCTTCTCTCTTCTCTCTCTCTCTCTCTCTCTCTCTCTCTCTCTCTCTCTCTCTCTCTCTCTCTCTCTCTCTCTCTCTCTCTCTCTCGCCATCATATCTCTCTGTATCTATAGTTTGTGATCAAATCAATTCAGTCCCCTCTAAAAAATAAAAAATAAAATGTTTTTTAACATTTTATTTATTTCCTTTTTGTGATGTTGATGATGATGAGATGACAAAAGGAGAAACGATGTCCGAATTTTCGCCCTTACTGATAGCTTCGTCGGGGACTCTGCGGTGATATCTGCAAAATCGAAAATTGGAACATTTACCAAGCAAAGAGCTATGAAATGCTGAGTGTAGGTGCAGGGAAAAAAATGTATTTCAAGTACGAAACTGAATATAACTGGCATATTTTTTAAAACAACTAAAATAAAACAAAACAACAACAACAAAAACACGAAACAATACAAAACAAAAAAACATTTATGCTAAATCACAACTAGATCAAAAATTTAATTCACAGAAACAAGTATACAGTTTTATTTCTATAACACACGCGCGCGCGCGCGGACACACACACACACACACACACACACACACACACACACACACACACACACACACACACACACACACACACACACACACCACGCTCGCGCGCGCGCGTCCGCACGCCCGCCGCACGCACGCACGCACGCACGCACGCACACACTATTAATTCACATTACTTCCACCTTCGCTCCTAAAAATATAACAGACAAAATAAATGGAAGGAAAACAAAACGAAGCTATATGAAACAAGTGTAATAATGCAATAGTGTAGCATACTGAACTATCCCCTTTTCAGTTCAAGTACAACATATTTAACGTAAAACTTGTATACAAGATTGTGTTTAGGGTAATATGTATCCTTCGAGTGCCCAGGGCGTCGATGAGTATATGAGAAATGTACAGTAGTAGTAGTAGTAGTAGTAGTAGTAGTAGTAGTAGTAGTGTCATGTATACTACTACTACTACTACTACTACTACTAATATTATTATTATTATTATTATTATTATTATTATTATTATTATTATTATTATTATTATTAAAATAGTACTACTACTACTACTACTACTACTACTACTACTACTACTACTACTACAATTATTATTATTAAAATACCATATGGAAAAATCGTAACAAAATCATTAAAATCAAATGAAACACATGTCTTTTGTTAACAGAGAGGTTCAGCAAGTCTTAATTTTATAATAATAATAATATGATAGCAATGTAGACTATAAAACAAATGGCATAATGTAAAGTAAAATCGCATGCAGTAACATCTAATAAATCGATAAGTAACTGGATAAAGAACAAATAAATCGAATAAACCAATGGAAGAGGCATGATGACGAAAATACAATATTGGATTTACAATGATGACAACTGGACGAAAAGAAAAAGAAGCAGAAAACAACAGCAGCAGCAGCAGCAGCAAGGAGAAGAACAACAACAACAGCAACAACAACAACAACAACAACAAAATCTGCAAAACAACAACAATACAACGGAATGAAGGAATAAATAAAGCAATTAAAAAAATGTTACAAATATTATAAATCAATCAATACAGATATGACGAACAAGTACAACTCAGGTTCAAATACATTGCTGGAAGCTCTGAAACTGTCATAAATAAGATGAAATAAATCAAATGAAATCCAACAAAAACAGAAAGAAAAAAAAAGTGATGAAATATTGTATGCATGCAGTTTGAGCTGCAGTACAATACCGGAAGTTTGCGTATCTGATTTTCTTTTTTTTCTTTTTTTCCCGATCATCTCCCGAGTTCCCCCAACTGGCCAATGAAATGGAACAGACGATTTTGTAATAGAACACGTCACGAAACTACTGCCGTCTCTTCATCGCGTCGATCAGGAACAATAACTCCCGCGACCTTTGACATCTGCCAACCGCTTCACACACACAGGGGCGTTATCGTCTGCCGCCATCTTTCTTTCTGACAGCTCCGGTCCAAATGGTGACTGGCCCTGCCATTGTGCAATAAACATTTGAGAGTGTCTCAGCACTTCGTCTGTGATGTGAAATACATTGCTGAAAAATGACAGTGAGATCAGATATCGGTTTGGAGCACGAGCAGCGATTAATTTTGTGCCAAATTTGTAGACCTGTATGTCGAAACGGGCCGGTGTGGTTATAGTGGCATGTGAAGTTTGGGCATGAGGGTATTCTGTTTTACTTGGCCCAGGAGGAATGCAAAATCAACAATGGCTATAAAATCTTTCCAGTCCTTGCACTGTACGTAGGGATCGTAACCCCCCACCCCCCCCCCCCCCCCCTCTCTCTCTCTCTCTCTCTCTCTCTCTCTGCAAACACAGTTCGATTACAGTGACAAGAATCAGATGTTATATTTTAATGTTCCTGAACAAATTGATAGACGAAATGACGAAAACTAAATGTGAAGGAAAAAGAAGGAAAAAATCAAACAAGTTAAATGATATATGCAAAC
>JABMCL010003101.1:777500-782500 GCA_018857735.1 Alviniconcha marisindica | reverse complement strand
TAGGTATGTCACGTGATTGTGGATGGGGGGGGGGCGGGAGGGTGAGGAGAAGGGGGGGGAAAGAAGGGGGACGGGGGTGGGGGTGGGGTGGGGTGGGGTGGGGGTGGGGTGGTCTGGGGTATGGGCTGTAGCTTGGAGGGGTGGGCGGTCCCGGGGGGGGTGGGGGTTTGTGGAGGGGGTTAAAATGTGGGACGGGAGGGGGAGAGGGAACTCGAACTCGAACTCGAAAACTTTATTTTCTAAGGATTGTAGTTTAGGTTCATTTAGACCTGTCTAACAACTAGTCCTTGCTAAACTACCGAATAAGTGAAAAATGGAGAAACAATTATATATATATTTAAAAAAAAGTTGTTGTTTTTACAAACTCGATTAATATTTAAACAGGATAAACAATATACAAACAAATAAAATATAATACTCCACTATTAATAGTAATAAACATACAGCTACAGGAATAGCAAAATCATTGAAAATACTTTGAAATGACAATGAATAAATAAGATGTATACATAGCAAAAAATGGTGTTGACATATCTCGTAATTATTTGTAAATCACGAAAACATAACATGGCTCAGTGGTACAGAGGGGAAAGGGGAAGGGGGGAAAAAAGCATGTAGATCAGATCATAAATCACAGTAGACAATGCTGCATTCACTCACACACAGACACAGACAGACAGACAGACAGACAGACACACACACACACACACACACACACACACACACACAACACACACACACACACACACACACACACACACACACACACACACACACACAGCGCGGAGCAACAGTAAATCACTTTTCAATGATGTGATAAACGATGATACCGGCATCTGTATAGCAAGCACTGGTCAACAGAGTAAAATGATGGGGTGGGGAGGGGGGGGGGGGGGGGCGGGGGGCATAAGCTATACGGTTGTGTTAAGGTGGTAACGGAGGTTTCGCTTGAAGAAGTTGAGTGAGTGACATGATCTGAGGTGCACTTGAAGACTATTCCAAAACAGGGTACCAGAAAAAGTTATGCTTGTTTTGAATAAACCTATTCTTGGCTTTGGTAACTGAAGTTAGTTGTTTCTGGAGCTAGAGTGGGAGCTTTGTACAAGCTAGATATGTGCACTGGCGCATTGTTGGTAAGTGCTTTATACATAAAAACATCCTTGTTGTAGTCCAGTTGTTTGTGAAGGCTCAGTATTCCTACCTTATTCAGTTTCTGGTCAGTGGTTAGATTTTTATCTGGAAGTATTAGCTGTCCGACTCTTCTTAGTAGATAATTTAATCGAGTTTTTTGGGAGCATCACTACAGCCAGTGTGGGGCACACTACGGATGCGTAGTCAATGTGGGATTTAATGTGGGCATTGAAGAAAAGCTTTAAAGTGTCAGTGTCAACAGTATACTTTAGATAGAAGGAAGACGCGCTTAGAGAATGTTTTGCACAGTGTATCAGTATGTGTATCCTATCGAAGTTTGTTGTCTGTAATTATTCCTATAAGTCGTTCTGCCACTTGTTCAACTTTCACTCCGTAAAGTAACAGATCAAGCGATAAAGGCAACAGCTGATGCTTCTGCCTTGTAGCGATTGTCATAGGGTGGGTTTTCTTTGGATTGATGACCATAGAATTATTGTCGGGACCAACATGAGACCTGGTCTAAGCTTTCTTGTACGGTGTGTTCTACCTGCATATCTTTTTCCGGATGTGCGAAGTGTTGTGTCATCTGCTAACATGTCGCAAGCAACAGAAATATTCGTTACATGCAATGGTAGGTCATTGATAAAAATACTAAACAGAATAGGCCCTAGAACAGATCCTTGTGGTACCCCAAACTTTACAGAGCCTTCAGAAAAATATGAGCCGTGGAGGAAAACGCGTTGTGTTCTCCCTTCAAGATACGTTTTGAAAAACGATAGAGAACTTGAATTTTGAAGGTAGCATCCAAGCTTGTACATCATGATATTGTGATCCACAAGGTCAAATGCCTTTTTAGGTCTAGGAATATCACGCCAGACACCTCAGATCATTTTGTTCAACGCTGTCAGCCAAGAATGTGTAAGCCGTACTAAGGCGGTATTGCAAGAGTGTTTACATCGAAAACCAGACTGGAAGGGGTGAATGAGTAGTTTTTTTCTTCCAAATAATCATTTAACTGCACATGTACATGCTTTTCGAAGAGTTTGGACAGGACAGATAACAGTGATATTGGTCTGTAGTCAGTCAAATTTGTATTGTCGCGAGTTTTTGACAATGGGATCACTTTTGTTTTCTTAAACTCAGATGGATAATGGTTTTCTCGATGCATAGATTAAAAATGTAAGTAAGTGAGTCTGTTATGTAAGGCAGTGACAATTTAAGTAAGTGGTTACTAATGCCATCGGGTCCAGACGAATTTTGTTATCCAGTTTGGATATATATTTACCGAGTTCTCGAATGGAAATATATGGGATGCCCACGTGTTTTTCGCTCACAAAATTCATGTAGAATATCTGAGCATTCAGAGCCACAGAAAGGAAGTTATTATTGAATTTATCAGCCGTTAGGTTCTTTAGGATATCGGCAGAATGAGACTGGCTCCCTTTCGTGAATGTATTTAGAGCAAGGCAGATGTCGGTGTAATTCTTGTTGGTGACTCTATAAGTTGGGGTGTAATAGCAGAGTTCCAAGAGGAGTGTGGCTTCAGCAAATCAACATTAAAATCTCCTAATAAAGGAATGTCGGCATGAGGTTTTACAGCGCGGAGATTGTCTATCATCTGTACAAAGTCATCGAACCACTCATAACAAACTGAAGGGTTTCTATACAAAAAGCATACCAAAAGAGACGGGGCGTTTGGAGAGAGAGAGAGAGAGAGAGAGAGAGAGAGAGAGAGAGAGAGAGAGAGAGAGAGAGAGAAGAGAGAGAGAGGAGAGAGAGAGAGAGAGAGAGAGAGAGAGAGAGAATAATACTTCATTACATAAGGATAAAGATTGAAGCACAATTCGTCTTTTTTGCAAATCTGTCCCTGATGACAAACACAGCAACACTCAATACATCAAACAAGAAAACAATTAATTATGTGGGGAAAAAAGACTTAAGAACAAAACGAAAACTAATTTATGTCTAAGAGAGAGAGAGAGAGAAGGGGGAGAACTCAAACTCGAACTCGAAAACTTTATTTTACAAGGAATGCTAGTTTAGGTTCAGTCAAAAACCTGTCTAACAACGAGTCCTTGCCAAGCTACTGATGAGTAAATATAAAATTACAGCATCCTATATATATATATATATATATATATATATATATATATATATATATATATATATATATATATATACAGGCATGAATGAGAGTGAAATTTAATTCATGAAAATTTCCACGGCGAGAGAGAGAGAGAGAGAGAGGGAGAGAGAGAGATCAACAAAAAGTGGAATTAGTGCGCATATGTTGATCTCCGCTTTAGAGAGACAGAGGGAGAGGAAAGGGGAGGGGGACAGAAAGAGAGAGACAGAGAGAGAGAGACAGAGACAAACAGACACAGAGACACAGACGGACAGACAGACAGACAGACAGAACAATATAAATCAACAAAAAGAGCTCCATCAAACAGATGGACATAGGGGCATGGTGTCTAGCCAACAAACGTCGATGGCACAATACCGGGCACATCTGGTAGCTGTTCCGTGGAGGAGGGGTTGTTCAATGAAGCTTGAAGTGTCCCAGCATTAGGCTTCCGCGGATGATCGATTGTTCCATAAATTCAACCTTCTTTTTTTTCTTTCTATCCCCTGGCAAAGACGCAATGCTGCTTCATGTTAGAATCAATTCTTTTTGCGATTGTGTCTCCTTTGTCGAGATTTTTGCCATGTTCTGAGAAAGGATGTGGAACTGTGACGAATGCAAAGAAGAAGAAGAATCAAGAATGTTTGATAGGTTTGGATCTCAGTGAGAATGAATCGATCAGCGGTGTCTCTGTGATGTTTGAATTCCGCCCTCTCTCTCTCTCTCTCTCTCTCTCTCTCTCTCTCTCTCGCTCTGATACTTTGATTCTTTATTGCTTCAGACAAAGTCCATAACATTAACAACATAACAACGTGGTGAAAAAGTCCAAATGATGATGATGATAATGATGAGTGTGTGAGTGTGTGTGTGTGTGTGTGTGTGTGTGTGTGTGTGTGTGTGTGTGTGTGTGTGTGTGTGTGTGGTGTGTGTGTTTACTTGTATGTTCATGCGGTAGAAAAATAATTTGTTAAGTGCATCAGTGATTCACAAAATTGTTATGGATTGTCTGAAGATTAAAGAATAAAAGATGTCGGAAGTCTGATAAAGTGTGTCTGTCTGTCGTCTGTCTGTCTCTCTCTCTCTCTTCTTCTCTCTCTCTCTCTCTCTCTCTCTCTCTCTCTCTCTCTCTCTCTGAGGGCTCTGTCGAAGTTGGAGTTCCACAGGGGTCTGTTCTTGGACCTCTTCTCTTCAGTATTTACATAAATGATCTCCCGTTGAGTATTTCATCTACTGAAGTTGATTGTGACATGTTTGCTGATGATTCGTCTCTTTCTGCTTCTGGAAATAATATAGCTGCTATAAATGCTAAGCTGCAGCCAAACATCCAAGAAGTAACTGAATGGTGTTCTGCGAATGCAATGTTGCTCAACCCAGAGAAAACTAAAAGTATGGTAGTAGCCACGCGTCAAAAGCAACAGCATGGTCTACTTCACAGGTAATAGAGCAGGTTTCAGAACATCGTCACCTTGGTGTTATTCTTGATGACCAACTTAAATGGCAAGCTCATATTAACAGTATTATTAACGCTGTTGCTAAAAATTTATATTTGCTGTCTGGCCTCAGACACCTTTGTAACAGTGAAGCTTGTAATACGTTTTTTTTACGCGCACATTATGTCCAGAATTAATTATGTCGCTAATGTATGGGATAGCTGCAGTGA
The DNA here is from genome assembly GCA_018857735.1 of Alviniconcha marisindica. Lineage (NCBI taxonomy): Eukaryota > Metazoa > Mollusca > Gastropoda > Provannidae > Alviniconcha > Alviniconcha marisindica. The sequence goes on along the minus strand of JABMCL010003101.1, from coordinate 777,584 downwards.
TGTACATCTCAAAAAACTTAAAGCTGTTCACAAACGTGCAGTCAAAGTTCTTTGTGCTGCTTCGCCAATGCTAACTGGACGAGG
>JABMCL010003101.1:770000-772500 GCA_018857735.1 Alviniconcha marisindica | reverse complement strand
ACACACACACACACACACACACACACGCACCACACACAAGGCAAGCGTAAATTGAACCAAAAAGCACCAACAAACAACAAAACAAAAACAAACCCAACAACAAACAAACAGAACAAACGAGCAAATAGACAAACAGACAAATAAAAAGGAAAATCTCGAATACGATGACTGACAGATGAAAGACGAGAGAAAGAAGAAAGAAAAGTAGAAAGAAAACAAAATAGCGAACACTAACCATAGCTTATATAACAAGATTCCAAACCAGAAAACAATTCAACAAACTGAGAAAAATTTCAAACAAAAGCAAGCAACAATGATATCAACAACAGCAATAAAGCGACCACAACACACACACACACACACACACACACACACACACACACACACACACACACACACACGCACACACACACACACACACACACACACACACACACACACACACACACACACACACACACACACACACACACACACACACACACACACACACACACACACACACACACACACACACACACGCTCGAACGAACGAACGCACTCACGCACTCCTACACAGACACGCACGCACAAACGAACGCACGCACGCACACACAAACACGCACGCGCATACACACGCACGCACGCACGCACGCTCGCACGCACGCACGCACGCACGCACGCACTCCTACACAGACACGCACGCACACACGAACGCACGCACAAACACACAAACCGAAAACAAAATTACAAAAACAAAGAGCCTGCCAGATAGAAACCGAAACAACACCCATCCTTCGATCGGTAAACCACGTTGCCGTAGTCAGAAAGGTGTATACACATCGCCTGAAGCGTGCGCATGTTGTCACGCACGTGCGCGCGTGCTTAAGGTCACGTGGCCAGAGGACGTACCCGCATGGAATTTCAGAGGCGGGTAGAATTTCCTTGCACGTGCCAGAGCCTTAAACGAATGACACCGTGACATGGCATTGCCACTGCGGGCTTTTGTCCGCCGTTATTCAAACGACGCACGACGCCAAAGCGTAGAAGACGAGATTGGCAAGTATTGCATGCGTTTCGCGCAGGTCACGGAGATTTAACCCGGCACCGTTTGTGACAAAGTAGTTTACCCTCACCTGCGGCGCTCCCAGACGCAAATGGCCTTCAGGTAGCTACAGAAAACAGGCACAACATTTGCACCAAGATCTCTCTCTCTCTCTCTCTCTCTCTCTCTCTCTCTCTCTCTCTCTCTCTCTCTCTCTCTCTGTGCATGTTTGTCTGTCTGCGTGAGCGAGTGAGTGCATGTGTGTGTGGTGCGCGCGTGTGTGTGTGTGTGTGTGTGTGTGTGAGAGAGAGAGAGAGAGAGGGTGTGTGTGTGTGTGTGTGTGTGTGTGTGTGTGTGTGTGTGTGTGTGTGTGAAAGTGTGTGCTGTCTGTCTGTCTCTCTGTCTGTCTGTCTATGTCCGTTTTCATGTGTGCATTCGAATTCCTCTGTCACACATTGCAAGACACAGTAAGCACAGACACTGAGGACGTCAGTGGAAAAAGGTGATAGCCAGAGAATAGTTGTGTTTATTGCACCGTCTGAACTTTGGACGTCAGAGGAACACTACGTGCCAGTCTATCGTGCTCTGCTGCTGTCATTTTTCTTCTTTCGCCGTTACTGTTGTTGTTGTTGTTGTTGTGTGTGTGTGTGCGTGTGTGTGTGTGTGTGCGTGTGTGTGTGTGTGGTGTGCGTGTGTGTGCGCGTGTGTGTGTGCGTGCGTGAGTGTGTGTATGCGTGATTGTGTGTGTGTGTGTGCGTGCGTGTGTGTGTGTGTGTGTGTGTGTGTGTGTGTGTGTGTGTGTGTGTGTGTGTTGTCTGTGTCTGTGTCTGTGTACGCGCCCGTGTCTTGTAATGAAATTCATTGTTATCAATTCTGAGAGAGCTGTCTTTGTTGGTTACATTTAAACAACCCCGTGCAGTAGTATGATGTTAAATTAAAAAAAAGAAAATAAACATTAAAACGAAAAAAAGAAAAGAAAAAGAAAAAAAGAAAAAAAAGGCAAACGGACAGCAACCGGAACGAATCCATTTGGTCAAAAACGCAACCTGGAGTAAATGAATCACCCTTGCCTACTGTGTCCACACAAATCATCCATGAAAGTCACACAATTTTAATGAAGAGGTTTGCATTTAAACCAGAACCTTTCACAAAATCGCCGGCACAGATAATCAGACCGCTTGATCAAAAAACCACACATGATGTAACCACAAAAAAGCCCATGGATCTAAAATGCTTCCGGTTCTTCCCGCATGCGCAGTGAAATAACCGCAGTTAACCCGAACTAGGCAACGGAGGCGTTCTTTTCTCCCATCGAAAATGAATTGATGATGAAACGAAGCTTGGAAACCGACGTCCGTCATGTTTGTTTGCCACGCGTGTATGCTGACTGCCAGGTCCCGCATGCTGAAGTTTAGATCGACATTGTAACGTGCTATTATCTCCCCTAATGAAAAGAACATCGGAAGTCGTCTCCCT
>JABMCL010003101.1:747500-750000 GCA_018857735.1 Alviniconcha marisindica | reverse complement strand
ACACCAGGCGGGGGTTTAAAAAGGGCTTTTAAAAACTGACTCTGGAGAAAGGGGGCCATGATCTGCTCCAGGAAACATAAAATTTTAAACTCATCAAAAATTTAATTATTCAAACTTGGAAAAGGGTTTTTTTTTTAATTTTTTTTTTTTTTTAGACCCTGTTTTCTTTGTTATTGTAAATTTCCTTTTCCAAGTGGACTTCCTCCTTCCGCAACTTTCAGAATGTGAAAACGTTGTTTGGGTTGTTTCAGTATACCCTCCAAAACCCCTAGCCATGCGGCGTGGGATTCTTTATTTGTCCACACCCGTGCAAATTTACAACCCCGAAAAAAAACAAAGCCGTCCCATCATTCTGCCGAAAATTAAGAGCTAGGAAACATTAAACCCTTCTTCTTGTTGTGTGTGTGTGTGGGTGTGTGTGTGTGGGGTGTGTTGGTGTGGTGTGTGTGTTGTGTGCGTGGTGTTGCGTTGTGTGTGTTGTGTTGTTGTGTGGGTTTGTGTGTTGGTTTTGTTTGTGGTGTGTGGTGTGTTGTGTGTGTGTGTGTGTGTGTGTGTGTGTGTGTGTGTGTGTGCGGGGTGCGTGTTGCGCGGTGTGTGGTGTGTGTGTGTGGTGTGTGTGTGGGGTGTGTGTGTGTGTTTGTGTGTGTGTGGTGTGTGTGTGTGTGTGTTGTGTGGGGTTGTGTGTGTGTGTGTGTGTGTGTGTTGTGGTCGTGCGTGCGTGCGTGCGTGGTGTGTGTGTGTGTGTGTGGGGTGTGTGTGTGTGTGTGTGTGTGTGTGTGGTGTGTGTGTGTGTGTGTTGTTTTGTTTTGTTTTCTTCTCTTATCTTTCTTCTTCTTTTCTTCTTTCTTCTTCTTCTTCTTTCTTCTTCTTCTTCTTCTTCTCTTCTTTTTTCTTCTTTTCTTCTTCTTCTTCTTTTCGTTTTGTTTCATCTCCACGGTGTGTCCTTTGTTCGTTTGGCGGTTTGTTGACATATCATCATCATCATCATCATCATCATCATCATCATCATCTTTCTCCTCTAATTTCATTCCTTTCATCGTTTGTTAGTATATAATACGTCTGTTTGATGCTTGCGAAAGGTGTTTTCATTGAAACATTTGGGCATATTTTGCAAATATTTATCACGCAAACGCAACAGTAACAAAGACCTGAGTCGCCTACGATAATCAGTCAGTCAATGTTTTATTTTATGTCGGTTCACAGCAAGATGATATCAGACAACAACAACAACAAAAACTACGGTGACTCTCAGCTGGCATGCCAGTAAAATGCAAGGTACACAAACTCCACCAGAGCTACATCCTCAAAGCAGTCTGCGTTCATATAATTCTGCAAACTTCAGATCAGTCTGGAATACTTCCTTGCTTTTTACCATGAGCTTATTGTTTTACACGAAATAATCGTGGTTTCCTGAATGTGAACGAAAGTCGAAAATATTAACACACAAGGGAGTTAATTAGCGCTCGAAATACTTACACAAGTACAACAACAAAGACCTGAGTCGCCTACGAAAATATTAAATTACGAATGATCCTGAAAAACGAGACTGCAACTTAATTCCTCATTGTTGTGTGAAAAAAGCTGATGTTCTACATTGGCGAACATCTTCACTGTCTTCGGGTTGCCCACCTTTCACCTAGAGTACTCTCCCTTCCACGTGCAACGACGTCACAGGTCAGTGGAGCTTTTCTAACTCCTCCGCCAAAAAGAGCAGACGAGGGTTGAATGCGTTGTGTCCCTTTATCTAGCCTTTCGATCATACGCCCCCACCCGTCTCCTTCCCCCGAAGTCTTGGACTCTTTAGCCAATCGCTATTTCTATACCCCATGCATTGCTTGTCAATGGATGAACTTTGACTCTTCAGGGGCTATAAAATGGAGCACTAAGGGCGACCTTTTGTAACCGGAAGGCAAAGGTCGCGATAAATTGACAAGACGAACAGACATCGAAAGACTTTTTTCTTCTTCGTTCCCCCCCTCACCCCGCCTCAAAATCCCACAGTAGGTTTCAAAGAGTAATGGTGAGGTTGGAAAAAGCGCAGATAGACGGAAACAAGAGACGGGACAGAAATACCGTTTAACCCCGAAGGTGAACGTTTTATCTCCTCGTAACATCTACATTTCCGCGGCGAGTGTAATACGCTCGTGAAGGGGGTTTAACTGACTGAAAAATAATCGTTATACTGTCACAGGAAACCAGCAGCCTATACGACAGGTCGCCACGCATTCGGCAGAGCTTTTTGTTTCAGGGGATGGTCGTTAGCGATTTGGTTGAGGTTTTGAGGCTAATGGAGAAGCGGGAAGAACGACACGAGAAGAAAGAAACAGAAAGAAAGAAAGAAAGAAAGAAAGAAAGAAAGAAGAAGAAGAAGAAGAAGAAGAAGAAGAAGAAGAAGAAGAAGAAGAAGAAGAAGAAGAAAGAAAGAAAGAAAGAAAGAAGAAGAAGAAGAAGAAGAGAAGAAGAAGAAGAAGAAGAAGAAGAGAAGAAGAAGAAGAAGAAG
>JABMCL010003101.1:730000-732500 GCA_018857735.1 Alviniconcha marisindica | reverse complement strand
TACATCAGGGCTATCAATTCTGGGTTAGTTACTTAGCTATTGGAGCTTTGAGCCCAGTCAGCCACAAAGGAATACATCAGGGCTATCAATTCTGGGAAAGACAGCCAGCTGCAGCGTTAAACTCGTACATGTAACCGCCTGGCAGTTGTTGCAGGAAATCAGTGTTGTCCACTCCGGGAAATACAACCAGCTGCAGCGTTAAACTTGTACATGTAACCGTCTGGCAGTTGTTGCAGGAAATCCATGTTGTCAGTTCCAGGAAATACAGTCATCTGCAGTGATAAACCTGTACCTGTTACCGTCTGGCAGATGTTGCAGGAACTGTTGTCCATTCTGGGAAATGCAGCCAGCTGCAGTGTTAAACTTGTACATGTAACCGTCTGGCAGCTGCTGCAGGAACTGTTATCAATTCTGGGAAATGCAGCCAGCTGCAGTGTTAAACTTGTAACTCTTACCGTCTGGCAGTTGTTGCAGGAACTGTTGTCAATTCTGGGAAATGCAGCCTGTTACCGTCTGGCAGTTCAGTGTTGCAGAAAATCCCTGTTGTTAGTTCATTTTCCAGGAAATACAGTCAGCTGCAGTCATAAACTTGTCCCAGCGTAACTGATACCGTTGAGTGTCAGTCAAGTTAAAGCAGACGGCGTGACTAAAGTGAATCACAGGGTTAAGTATAAGTACATCCTAGAATAGGACCGCAGTAACTTGAAATTATGCACGTGTGTGCCTCATTCGTGTCACGTTTTCAGTGACTGTGCAATCATTGTGGTTTTGCTTGCGAGTTGTAACTGACCGGACATGGACTTCGTTCCTCATTAAATTTTTAGGTTCGGGGGACTGCCAAGGAGAGATACTGATAGTGGGATAAACAGTTATCTGTGGTCTTTTTCGTGTAGTGTGCATTTCAATATTCCTCGCGTTGTGTCAGTTCAGCCGGAATCACTGTAGTCTGCACTGACCTTGGTATCCAGAAAAAGAAGAAGAAAAAACAACAACCTGTCAGTGTTTGGTTGTTGTCTGCTCCTCGGAGGTAGGTGTGCCGATTCACTGTGCCAATTAAACCAGACACTAGACAAAGATATGTGGGGACAGAAGCTGTACACATGTACGGACATGACGAAAACTCCGCCGAGGCACGCTCACAGACTGACGCGCACACTGACCACACTCTGTCTCAGTACATACTCTCAGTCACTCGCATTATACTGACTAACCAAATAAATAATTGTATGCGATTTTATTGACACTACAGCATATTACACATACTGAACAAACACAAGAACAAACCACTGAAATTAACACATGTGACTATGCCTAACCTACCCACTATACCATTGCTAGCCGTTAGCTACCCAAATAGGCTCCGTACCAGATACCTATGAAGGTAAGCTGCACCTTTTGGCCCCGTACGAAAGTCGGGGTAGCAATTTGCAACACTACTCTAACACACCACTACTCTACTCATACCACTGACCTCGGCTTGCACTTTCAGTGCAGCACACGTATTAACGAAACATGCACTTAAGTACGTCTGCACTTTTCAGCACAGGGGTAAGTAAGTAAACATGGTGCTAACGTCCACAGAAACCATAAGGCTTATTAGGGACGGGGAGAATGGGGGGGGGGGGGGGGGGGGGGGGGTGGTATGGAGGTGGGGGAAGAGGGAGAGGAAAAGTATCGCTACACTGTCACCACCAGAATGACCTGCATTAAGACGGGGCAGCGATGAGAGCCATTTTAATGTTTCATTAATTGTGAGGGACAAAGTCACAAGACAGTGTCCACAGACCACAACTTTTGAAGAGTAAGGAGAGCCGAAGCGTATCGAACCGAGGTCCTTCCGCTTTCCAGCCTACCGCCTTACCCGGCTAGGCGGGCCAAACCGGCTAGTCTCATCCAGCACAGGGGAAACAAACATTTAACTATTAACGCTTGCACTTGGCAGCACGGCAGGTCTTTTAACTATATACGGATGCATACCTGCGCTTTGCAGCACAGGGAACCGTAACTTGAAGTGTGACTACACAGGAAAACCGTGGGCTGCCCGGATTCAAATTAACGGCGGCTTGCACTTTGCAGCTTTTAACTAAGCATACATACTTGCACTTTGCAGCGGCAACGCAGGGAACACAGACAAACACTGCCGGTTTAATTAACGCTTGCACTTTTGCAGTACAAGTCTTTTAACCTAAGCATACATACTTGCACTTTGCAGTACAAGTCTTTTAACTAAGCATACATACTTGCACTTTGCAGTACAAGTCTTTTAACTAAGCATACATACTTGCACTTTGCAGTACAAGTCTATTAACGAAGCTGACCTGCACTTAATGCCTGCCCGGCCTTTTCAGCAACGACTGACTGAGTTAAACCTCTGACTGAGTTATGTGTTTGGATCTTGTTGTTTTAGAACGCTAGCGGTTCTTCTTGTTTCAGATTTGTTTAAGCAGTGAAGCCTTTCAGATTATCTTTTTGGATCTACATCAGATCTTGGCTCGAACTG
>JABMCL010003101.1:707500-725000 GCA_018857735.1 Alviniconcha marisindica | reverse complement strand
ATTTCTTTTTCTTTTGAAAGCTCTGTCAGTGTAATTGTTGCTGTTGTTGTTGTTTTTGTTTAATAGAGTTGTTTAAACTAAAAATAGATATAATGCAAAGTTATTTCCAAAGGAACATACTCAGGTACAAGAGCACCAAATTTTGAGGTTATGAAGAGAGGGGTTTCACTTCCTTGTTTCTTAAAGATAATAATAATAATAATATACATTTATCATGCGCTCATCAATGCCCTGAGCGCTCACATGATACATATTAACCTAAATATGATATTCTATACACATGCAGAGCATAGTTCTACCAAAACAATCTACATAAAGTATTATTAAAAAACAAAAACAAAACACCAACAAAACGCACTACACACACACACACACTCACACACACACACACTGACTGTAGCAGAAACTGGGTACTGATATTAGTTAGGATGGAAATACTGTGAGAAGAGGAAGGTTTTCAGTTTGGCTTTAAAGGATGACAGGGTTGAGCGTGTCTAAGGTCTTGTGGGAGTGAACTCCAAATGTGGGTCCAAAGCAAGAGAAGGCGCGGAAGCCATGAGTCTTGCATTTGTATTGTTGGATTTCCAGCATGCAGGTGTCAGAAGAAGAGCGTAGTGTACGAGATGGAGTGTAGACATGCAGCAGTTCAGAGAGGTAAGCAGGAACAGAACCATTTATAGCACTGAAACACATACAAGCGACTTTATACTTAATACTTTCTGAAATGGGAAGCCAGTGCAGTTTTTTCCAGGAGAGGTGTTGAGTGTTGGTGATGGGGTGCCAAGAGAACAAGTCTTGCAGCAAAGTTCTGAATTTTCTGGAGAGATTGGATGACAGAATTAGGTGTACCCATGAGGAGACAGTTGCAGTAGTCAAGCCGTGAAAGGATATATAGGAAGTAACAAGAGTCTTGGTTGCGTCTTCAGTGAGAAACCTGCGGATTGAACTAATGCGTTTAAGCTCGAAATAAGCAGTTTGGCAGATTTTTATGACGTGCTTATTCGTGGACAGTTTTGAGTCAAGAATGAATCCAAGGTTCCTGGCAGAATCAGAGAAGGGGATGTTGTGAGAGCCAAGAGTAATCGAGTCAGGGAGGGAAACGGTAGAAGGTTTCAAGGAAGACGAAAAGGGAAAGAGAAGAGCTTCTGTTTTGTCATTGTTCAGTTTGAGCTGATGTTCAGTCATCCATGTTTTTATGTCGTCTGTGCATGCATTGAGTTCTTTGGTGAGGTTGGTCACTTCACTGAGAGGAGCGGATTTCTGGAGCTGTGTGTCATCTGCGAAAAGCTGATGGTTTACAGAGTGGTTAGCTATGATATCGGAGAGAGGCGTAGCGTACAGGACGAGGAGAATGGGCCCCAGTACTGAGCCCTGAGGCACACCGTACATGAGCTGTGATGGTGACGAAGACGAGTTATTGACTGAAGTGGACTGATACCTGTCTGAGAGGTATGAGTGAAACCATTGGAGTGCAGTAGACTGAATGCCAAAAACAGAGTTCAGGCGGGAGAGGAGAATTTGGTGGTCAATAGTGTCAAAAGCGGCAGAAAGATCCAACAAAAGAAGAACAGAAATGTTGTCATTGTCCAGAGCAGAAAGAATATCGTGGGGCTCTAAGTCACTGTGATACAGACTGTGGTCATAAATGATTCTCAGTCTGTTTTTTAAATCTTATTGTCATAGAATTGAAATCCCAGTGATGTTTAACTTTCAGCTTGACCTGATTTTCTGTGAAGTACCAACAATTCTGGAAAGTTCACCACTGAACAGTTTGCCACCAGACAATTAACTATGGAAAAAACTAAACAAAACACAGAAAAACTGATAATCTAGGACAGTTCTCCACCAGACATTTCACTACAGAAAACAAACAAACAAATAAAAACAAAACAACAACAAAAAACAGAAGAAACAAAACAAACAGACAAAAAAAAAAACACAAAAAAAACACACTAAACAAAACAAAAACAAACAAAAAACAACAACAACAAAAACTGATAAGTTAGGACAATTCTCAACCAAGACAATTCACTACAAAAAACCCAACAACAACAACAACAAAAACCTGATAACCTAAGACAATTCGCCACCAAGACAATTCACTACAGGAAAACTGATAAGCTAGGATAATTCTCCACTGAGACAATTCAATACAAAAACAACGACTGATAACCTGGGACAATTGTCCACAAAAACAATTTACTACAGAAAAACTGATAACCTAGGAACATTCTCCACCAAAATAATTCACTACAGAAAGACTGATAACCTAGGATAATTCACTGCAGAAAAAAATACAACCCACTCCTAGGACAGTTCACTACCAAATAAATGATAACCTAGGACAATTCACTACAGAAAAACTAATAACCTAGGACAGTTTTCCACCAATAACTGTTGCCCAGTCACTGTCAGCATTAACTTTGAGAAGGTGACCATCCAAGCTATACAAAGTGTGTGTGTGTGTGTGTGTGTGGTGTGTGTGTGTGTGTGTGTGTGTGTGTGTGTGTGTGTGTGTGATCACAAAAAATATCACACAAGAACCGTCACTTTCACTGCAAATAATGAAATGTCCATTTGCGAATTGTCCAGTGGTGATGCAAATTCAGTGGCAAATTGCCTAGTATGCCCAGTGGTGAATTGTCTGCTGGTTAAGGTACATGTACAAAAATCAAACAAAAAAAGCAAAACTTAAACATAAATTTGTGTCCATTGTTGATTTGAATTATAATTTATATGGTGATGATTTGCATCCAGTGGTGAATTGTCTGGTGGTGATTCGTGTCCAGTGGTGAACTGTCCAATGGTGATGTGTGTCCAGTGGTGAACTGTTCAGTGGTGAATTGTCCAGTGGCAACTTGTCTGGTGCTGATTTATGTCCAGTGGTAAATTGTTCAGTGGTGAATATACGTACATACTGAGTTTGCCAGATGTTCCTTTGATGCAGTGACTTCACCCGGAGGTAAGCCAGTGTAGTTGACAGGGTGTTAACATTACAAGAGCTAACTTCTTGCACAGTTATTTCATCAAGTTGTGTACAGCAACAGGAGTCACGTGTCTATAACTCAGAATCAGAACATTTCCCAGATGTGTTGAAATTGGTTTTCCAGACATCTGATGACCTGGTGAACTCGGACATCCCTGGCGGTGATGACCGCTACAAGCATCCGGCCTACATGTATTCCAACACCCCTCCTGACTACCCACCCAGGTGTGTACATCAAACACTGCTTACAAATTGTACATTGTATTCCAAACTTAACCCCATGAGTGCTCGGCTTGTTGTGCAAAGTTAGCCCTTTGAGTGCTCGGCTTATATTGCAAAGTTAGCCCTTTGAGTGCTTGGCTTATATTGCAAAGTTAGCCCTTTGAGTGCTCGGCTTGTACTCCAAAGTTAGCCCTTTGAGCGCTCAGCTTATATTGCAAAGTTAGCCCTTTGAGTGCTCGGCTTGTATTGCAAAGTTAGCCCTTTGAGCGCTCGGCTTGTAGTCCAAAGTTAGCCCTTTGAGTGCTCGGCTTGTATTGCAAAGTTAGCCCTTTGAGCGCTCAGCTTGTATTGCAAAGTTAGCCCTTTGAGTGCTCGCTTGTACTCCAAAGTTAGCCCTTTGAGTGCTCGCTTGTATTGCAAAGTTAGCCCTTTGAGTGCTCGGCTTGTACTCCAAAGTTAGCCCTTTGAGTGCTCGGCTTGTATTGCAAAGTTAGCCCTTTGAGCCTTGGCTTGTATTGCAAAGTTAGCCCTTTGAGTGCTCGGCTTGTACTCCAAAGTTAGCCCTTTGAGTGCTTGGCTTGTACTCCAAAGTTACCCTTTGAGTGCTCGGCTTGTATCCAAAGTTAGCCCTTTGAGTGCTCGGCTTGTACTCCAAAGTTAGCCCTTTGAGTGCTCGGCTTGTACTCCAAAGTTAGCCCTTTGAGTGCTCGGCTTGTACTCCAAAGTTAGCCCTTTGAGTGCTCGGCTTGTACTCCAAAGTTAGCCCTTTGAGTGCTCGGCTTGTACTCCAAAGTTAGCCCTTTGAGTGCTCGGCTTGTATTGCAAAGTTAGCCCTTTGAGGCTCGGCTTGTACTCCAAAGTTAGCCCTTTGAGTGCTCGGCTTGTACTCCAAAGTTAGCCCTTTGAGCGCTCAGCTTGTACTCCAAAGTTAGCCCTTTGAGGGCTCGGCTTGTACTCCAAAGTTAGTTCTTTGAGTGCTCGGCTTGTACTCCAAAGTTAGTCCTTTGAGTGCTCGGCTTGTATTGCAAAGTTAGCCCTTTGAGTGCTCGACTTGTACTCCAAAGTTAGCCCTTTGAGTGCTCGACTTGTATTGCAAAGTTAGCCCTTTGAGTGCTCAGCTGCACTGATATTGTTTAAATAACAGACTGCCATACTGTCACAGTGTCAGTGCCCCACTCCACCCCACCCCTCGTTCCCCCAAGCCAGATTGGTGAGTTTAGACTGGCAGTGTCATAGTAAAGTGTCCCAGTAAAGTACTGAGGTACAGAATGACAGTAGCTCTGTGTGTGTGTGTGTGTGTGTGTGTGTGTGTGGAGGAGAGAGAGAGAGAGAGAGAGGAGAGGGAGGGAGGGGGGGAGAGAGAGAGAGAACTCAAACTCAAACTCGAACAAAGATTGTAGTTTAGGTTCAGTCAAAAACCTGTCTAAGAACTAGTCCTTGCTAAGCTACTGATGAATAGATGTCAAATTACAGGCATTATTTATATACATATATAGGCATGATATGAATGAGTGAGTGAAACATTGTACATGAGAATTTCCACACAAAACATTGTGTGCTCACAGCGCCAGATGAATACTTGCCATACATCAATTACATATTATGAGCATACGGTGAGCATATTAGAGAGAGAGAGAGAGAGACAGACAGACAGATTGTTTGTCTTGGGGTGTGGGAGCTGATTATGTATGCAGTGGGAAGGGATGGTGTGTCTGACAGACAGACAGAAACAGACAGAGACACTGACATTTAATTGACTAGGCCAACAGCCCCATGCAATTTGGGAACAAGAGCCTCACAGAGCCCAAAATATACATTCACTGACATCTTCACCTACATCTGAAGTTGGCTAATGCAATCTCTACCAGTATATATTCATTAGAATGTCTACATAACTTCATAAGTATACACAAACATGTATGTTTAAAGAGAGAGAGTGAGGAGAGAGAGAGTGTGTGTGTGTGTGTGTGTGTGTGTGAGAGAGAGAGAGAGAGAGAGAGGAGAGAGAGAGAGAGAGTGTGTGTGTGTGTGGGTGTGTGTGAGAGGAGAGAGAGAGAGAGAGAGAGAGAGAGAGAGAGAGAGAGAGAGAGAGAGAGAGAGAGAGAGTGTGTGTGTGTGTGTGTGTGAGTGAGAGAGAGAGAGAGAGAGAGAGAGAGAGAGAGAGTGTGTGTGTGTGTGTGTGGTGTAGCTGACTACAGTGTCACATATTTTTAATTTAATGAGTGGACCTGACAGAGGACTGCAGACTTTACACATGGTTCACCTGTCCTTACTAACCACACAAAGCCCAAGGCAACCAAATGCTGTGCGGCTTAACTGGACTTACTTGACACTGTAATGTAACGCCACGTAGCCACAACAGGGGCTTGTGGCTCAGGACAACAAGAAACAGCTGTTTAAAGGAAAGATTGCAATGGCAATGAATGTTCGTGAATTATATATATATATATATATGTAAATAAATTGAAATTAATTATATGTGGAGAATGCGTAACAAAAGTTCAAGCACGTCCTGGTTTTAGGAACGTTTATTCAAATTTTTTGCCCACGGGGGCTTTGACAAGGCCTGCCCGGTCGGCTGGATTCCTACGATACATAGTTATATGTATACACTTCTTGATGAAAAGCAAGGAAACTGAAAGTATGGTATAGGTTTTGTGTCCAAAGCTAGTGCTGGAGGATGCATACCGTGACTCAGTGTGGGGTTCCCCACAAACTACAGTGCATTAGTGGAGTTCAGAAGGATCTAGATGACGGAACAATGACAGCAATGAGAGAACAATAGTTTAGTGGTTATTTGGGGAGAAGGTCCCTAATAGGTCATCCCGACATCCGAGGACATGAAGCCCCACATCATCATCTTGGGGAGAAGCAGGATGTAGCTGGCCACTTCAGACTTCAAAATGTGTGTGTGTGTGTGTGTGTGGTTTGTGGTGGTGGTGGTGGTAGTGGTTGTGTGTGTGTGTGTGTGTGTGTGTGTGTGTGTGTGTGTGTGTGTGTGTTGTTGGTGTGTGTGTGGTGTGTGTGTGTGTGTGTGTGTGTGTGTGTGTGTGTGTGTGTGTGTGTTGTGTGTTGTTGTGTGTGTGTGTGTTGTGTGTTGTGTGTGTGTGTGGTGGTTGTGTGTGTTGTGGTGGTGTGTGTGTGTGTGTGTGTGTGTGTGTGTGTGTGTGTTGTGTGTGTGTGTGTGTGTTTTGTGGTGGTGGTGGTGTGTGTGTGTGTGTGTGTGTGTGTGTGTGTGTGTGTGTGTGTGTGTGTGTGTGTGTGTTGTGGTGGTGGTGTGTGTGTGTGTGTGTGTGTGTGTGTGTTGTTGTGTGGTTTGTGTGTGTGTGTTGTGTGTGTGTGTGTGTGTGTGTGTGTGTGTGTGTGTGTGTGTTGTGTGTGTGTGTGGTTGTGTGGTGGTGGTGTGTTGTGGTGTGTGTGTGTGTGTGGTGTGTGTGTTGTGTGTGTGTGTGTGTGTGTGTGTGTGTGTGTGTGTGTGTGGTGTGTGTGTGGTGTGTGGTGGTGGTGTGTGTGTGTGTGTGTGTGTGTGTGTGTGTGTGTGTGTGTGATGAGTGATGTGGCGCATGCTGTATGTGTGTGTGTGTGTGTGTGTTGGTAGTGTGTGTGTGTGTGTGTGTGTGTGTGTGTGTGTTGTGTATGTGAGTGTGTGTGCAGCGTGCCTGTATGTGTTGTCTGTGTGCCTGTGTGTGCAAGCATGCATGAGTGTGTGTGTGTGTGTGTGTGTGTGTGTGTGTGTGTGTGTGTGTGTGTGTGTGTGTGTGTGTGTGAGTGAGGATGCTCATGCATGCTCTGTATGTGAGTGTCTGTGTGCCTGTGTGTGCAAGCATGCATGAGTGTGTGTGTGTGTGTGTGTGGGCATATTTAAGCCAGTTCAGTGACCAAATGTACTCCGGAAGAGGAAGTCTGAAAACATCTGCAAAATTTTACATTACCAGTAGGCAGTACATCAAATTATTAAAATAGTAAGTAAGTAAACATGGTGCTCCACATCCACAGAAACCATAAGGCTTATTAGGGACGGGGAGAAGGGGGTAGGGGGGGGGGGGGGGGGGGGGGATTATATACCTATCGCTATACTGTCACCACCAGAATGACTCCTGCATTAAGGTGGGCAGAGATGAGAGCCATTTTAATGTTTCATAATTGCGAGGGACAAAGTCACAAGACAGTGTCCAAAGACCACAACTTTTGAAGAGAAAGAAGAGCCGAAGCGGATTCGAACCGAGGTCCCTCCGCTTACCAGCCTAACGCCTCACCACTAGGCTGGACAGGCTCACAAATTATTGAAAATGGTGGTGGTGAATTGTTGCTTAATGTCCTCAGATGTCAGTTGACATATTAGGGACAAGTTGTGACCAATGCCAAAGCACGGTTCAATAATTCTTTACGTCCACAGAAACCAGGAGGCTCGTTAGGACAGACAGCTCAGGACGCCACCTCGACTCTCACACAGCTCCTGAACTATGATTTTTATTTTTTTATTTTTATTTTTTATTATTGAAAAAGCTATTTATGCTCTTTTATACCTCTATTTTAAACAAGCGCTTGAGCCCAGTTCTTCCTCTCCTCTTTCAGGCTGTGTAGAATATCCATACTGCGCAAAGCTGAGAGGACAGGCGGTGGGTGGCACAGAGCAAGAGCATTCGCTCTCAAAAGCCAGAGTTAAGCACGATGGAGCGTGGTCACCGCATGGATGAGCGACCATTACGTACTAGGCTTTGTGCCCACCCTCAGATTTCTCTGGACTCAAATCCTGTGCAGACTCTACACTAAAATCCTTTAGGTGGCGTTTTATACCCAAGGTCCCCCAAAGGTCACACGTGCATATTAAAGATCCTGTAGTCCATGTTAGAATTCAGTGGATTATGGAAACGCTGAAATGACCGAGCATCTACTGAAATTGAGTAAAATTGTCAAGAAAAGAGTCTTCAGAATGTTGAAGTTGGATACTATACATAAGAAAAATACAATACATTACTGTAGGTTGATATAGGTGAAATGTCATCAAACCTTTTTGAATTTGATTATATATTTTATTATCCTATTTAGTACTTTAATAGGGCATAGGGCATTTTCTTTCCCATTTGGAAATTCAGGTTGTCTTTGTGGAGAAAAAAAAAGAAAATGCAGTTTAGCACCAACAGTTCTATTTTACATGTAATCGAACCTGCTTAAGCTAATTTTTAAAACCTTTTTTTGCACGATTTATGCTGTTACATCACTTCAATTGCCATTCTGTATGTTTTGTTTCTTGTTGATTTTGTGCGTGTGTGTTCCAGAGTTCGGGTCACAATGCCACCTGCAATTGAATCGGACAGCGTGGCGTTTGCCAGTGGCAAAATGTCATCTGTACGGCGGACGTTCAGCCTCTTTGTCACCTTTGACCTTGGCCTTAGCTTTATTCTCTGGGTCATCTACACACAGGTGAGTTTTGTTGTTGTTGTTTTCTCTTTCTTTTTTTCTGGCCAAGCACATAATTGTGAGGCTTTTAATTTAATTAAAGCAAGATCATATCCTCTTTTGCCTGATGGTGTTAGTCAGTTACAGTGTTAGATGGAGCATGCTTCTAGGAAGCTGGTCCTTTTACTAAAATACACACTAATAATAATAATAACAATGTACATTTATCATGCGCTCATCAACACCCTGAACGCTCATATGATACATATTAACCTAAATATATTCTATACACATGTAGAGCATAGTGCTACCAAAGCAATTTACATAAAGTATTATACAAAACAATATCCCCCAAAAAACATGCACTACACACACACACACACACACACACACACACACACACACACACACACACACACACCACACACACACACACACACACACACACACACACACACACACACACACACACACACCCCACACACACACACACACACACACACACCACACACACACACACACACACACACACACACACACACACACACACACACAATGACTGTAGCACTAGCAGAACCTGGGTACTGATATCACAGAAATTAAGGTACTCTTTGTGGAGAACCCAGGGCTGACAAATGTTCTCATGTGAAAGCCTGGAGTAGGTCAGAATACAGCCTTGCATGCTTCTCCCACTGCCAGGAATTTCTTCCTTATCCTAATTTCTACCTTCCTTGTCCGTTCACTTGCATTTTTTTTTCTCTCCCAAAATCATCATCCTACTCTTTAATTGGGTTAGTTTTGGCTAACACAATTCCTCACGTGAGCCTACAGAATAAAACAGGTCACCCTGCTCATGGTCACATGATATTTTAGCAGGTTCCCTCGGTGAGTTCCTATGGAACATGAACAGGTACCTAAACGCATAATTGCGAATTGACAGATAGATGGATGGTTGGTTTTTGACATTGTGAGAGTGAACAATCAACAAAGAAGGGATTAATTACAACTCAAAATACGTAGCACAAGTACGACAACAACAAAGACCAGAGCTGCTGATTATCTCCCTTGTTTGTTGATTCTCTGTGAGTGTGAGTGTTCTGGGCCTCATTCTGTTTGAGAATTGTAAGAGTGGTTTAGACTAACTTCGGATTTGGTGACTTGTGTTATCAACTGGTGTAAAAGATTTTTGAGTGTGTGATCTATTCTGAGGATACCCTATGTGGTTGAGGGGACATCAAGATCAAAGAACTAACCAACTCTCGTTTAAAAAACAAAACAACAACAAACAAACAGAAGGAGAAAAAAGAGAGGATTTTTAAAATTATTTTTTATTGCACTGTGTAACAACAAAGCACGAATCGTTACTCATGAAGAGATCTGAACAGTTTTGTTTGCACCTCAGTCATATTATAATTTTGTATTATCTATGCTACATTTTATTCAAGAATATAGCAAGTGATGTTTGAATTTTTTAAATTGTTTTTTTATAATGCTCATGTGCCTTAGGACTATCAATTTCAATAGTCATGATGTTCACTGGCAATCTGTACTGAAGTCTGGAGGTGTGTAGATGGGTAGGTGGGGGTGTGTGTGTGTGTGTGTGTGTGTGTGTGTGTGTGTGTGTGTGTGTGTGTGTATGTGTGTGTGTGTGTTTGTGTGTGTGTTTGTGTGTGTGTTGGAATCAGAGCTACTGGGGCGGGGAGATGGGAGGGTGGAATTATGGGTAAGTAATAATATGGTGAGGTTATTTTCTTTCTGGTACATTGCTGCTTCATATGGCACATATAGTATTATACATTGTTTTTCTTCCTTATATTGTCACTTGTCATATATATATATAATATATATATATATATATATATATATATATATATGTTTGTCCTACTTTCTTGAACATGCTACTTTTGATATTTTTCTCACTTAACATTGAAAATGTTGTAAAGCACAGTGAGCTTGGGTAGATCAGATAATAGCATCATGTAAATTTTTTCTATTATTAATGTTTGTGTAATTTCTTTGAGGATGTACTTTTGGTGGAGTTTATGCACCTTGTATTTACATGTGTGTGAGGTGAGAGTTACTGTAGGTGACGCAGGTCTTTGTTTTTGTACTAGTGTTATGTATTAGTGTGTGTGTGTGTGTGTGTGTGTGTGTATGTGTGCTATGAAGTAGGTGAATGTGTATTTTTGTTAAATGTTTGTTTTGTGTGTGTGTGTGTGTGTGTGCGTGCGTGTGTGTATGCGTGCTATGAAGTAGGTGAACGCGTATTTTTGTTAAATGCTTGTTTTATGTTGTAGCATGTTATCACTATTTTCGTTTGTGTACATGCCTTGAGCTGTTACAATATTTTGATAGGTAGGGCGCGTACAAATTTCAATTATTATTATTATTTTGAGCGCTAATTAACTCCCTTGTGCGTTGATTCTTTTTCGTCTGTTTTGAGCTGTTGTGCACAGACTGACCGCTCTGTGTGTGATCTGTTTGAAGTTGATAGGTGACACAGGATGGAATGCCTTTGAAAAACAAGTGGAATCTTACAACTTTAAAACTTCACTCTTTGATACAGTGGTAAGACTGATACATTTATTTTTTATACACTGGTAAGATTGGCATACTTTCTTTTTGATACAGTGGTAAGATTGGTATACTTTCTCGTTGATAGAATAGTAAGATTGGTATACTTTCTCTTTGATGCAGTGGTAAGGTGGGCATATGTTCTGTTTGATACAGTGGTAAGATTGGTATACTTTCTCATTGATACAGTGGTAAGATTGGTTTACTTTCTCTCTGATACAGTGGTAAGATTGGTATTGGTATACTTTCTCATTGATGCAGTGGCAAGATTG
Organism: Alviniconcha marisindica; assembly: GCA_018857735.1. Taxonomy (NCBI): domain Eukaryota; kingdom Metazoa; phylum Mollusca; class Gastropoda; family Provannidae; genus Alviniconcha; species Alviniconcha marisindica. The sequence goes on along the minus strand of JABMCL010003101.1, from coordinate 713,546 downwards.
GCATACTTTCTCTCTGATACACTGGTAAGATTGGTATACTTTGTCTTTGATAGAGTGGTAAGATTGGCATACCTTCTGTTTGATACAGTGGTAAGATTAGTATGCTTTCTCTTGGATACAGTGGTAAGATTGGCATACTTTGTCTTTGATACAGTGATAAGATTGGTATACTTTCTCTTTGATACAGTGGTAAGATTGGTATTGGTATACTTTCTCTTTGATACAGTGGTGAAATTGGCATACTTTCTCTTTGATACAGTGGCAAGATTGGCATACTTTCTCTATGATACAGTAGTAAGATTGGCATACTTTAACTTTGATACAGTGGTAAGGTTGGCATACTTTCTCTTTGATACAGTGGTAAGGTTGGCTTACTTTCTCTTTGATACAGTGATAAGATTGGCATACTTACTCTTTGATACAGTGGTAAGATTGGCATACTTTCTCTTTAACACAGTGGTAACCATATGATTGGCATACTTTCTCTTTGACACAGTGGTAACTGTAAGATTGGTATACTTTCTGTATGATACAGTGGTAAGATCAGTATATCTTGTTTTTGATACAATGGTAAGATTGGCACACTTTCTCTTTGATACAGTGGTATGATTGGCATACTTTCTCTTTGATACAGTCCTAACATTGAAATACCTCTCTTTGACACAGTGGTAACATTGACATACTTTCTGTATGATACCATGGTAAGATCAGTATACCTTGTTTTGATACAATGGTAAGATTGGCATACTTTGTCTTTGATACAGTGGTAAAGTTGGCATACTTTGTCTTTGATAACCCTTTGTGGTTGACTGGGCTGAAAGCACCAATTAACTAACTGAATTTTTTTCTTTGATACAGTGGTAAGATTGGCATACTTTGTCTCTGATAATGATACAGTGGTAAGAGTGGTATACTTTCTCTTTGATACAGTGGTAGGATTGGTATATTTCTTTTCATACAGTGGTACGGTTAGATCATCTCACAGTGGTACAGTGGTTTACTCAGTAGTGCAATGGTACTGGATGGGTTTACTTTTTAACATAGCAGTAAGATTAGTCCACTGTTTGACACAATGGTAAGTTTGGTTCGTTTTACTATCTTAGCTTCAGTGGGAAGACTTAAGTTCAAATGTTGATAGATTGGGAAGGTTAGTTCACTCTTTGGTACAGCAGTGGTAGCATTGTCACAATTTTGCAGTTTGATGCAGCGATAAGGTCAGTTGAATGTGCAGTAAGGTCAGTGTGAATTTCTGGCATGAGATTTTCGAGGCATTTGTCTGACTGTTTTGACTATGTGAAACCCTGCTAGTGTGTTACTACACTTTTATGTACCAGAATGTTGGAGGATTTAAGAGTATGGTTTGCCATGCAGATCTTATGTTATTGTGTTGCAGATGTTGTCAACTGTTCGTTTCACATGTCTGCTGCTAGCCTACGCACTCTTCAGAATCAGGCACTGGTGGACAGTGGCAGTGAGTACAAATCTCAGTTTTGTTTTGTTTGTTTGTATGTGTGTGTGTGTGTGTGTGTGTGTGTATGTGTGTGTGTGAGTGCATGTGTGTGCGTGCGTACATGCATGCATGCGTCCATGCGTGTGGTGTGTGTGTGTGTGTGTGTGTGTGTGTGTGTGTGTGCCTGTGTGTGATAAGTGTGTGTGTGTGTGTCTGTGTGTGTGTGTGTGTGTGTGCCTGTGTGTGATAAGTGTATGTGTGTGTGTTTCTGTGTGTCTGTCTGTGTGTGATAAGTGTTGTGTGTGTGTGTGTGTGTGGTGTAGTGTGTGTGTGTGTGTGTGTGTGATAATGTGTGTGTGTGTGTGTGTGTGTGTGTGTGTGTGTGTGTGTGTGTGTGTGTGTGTGTGTGTGTGTGTGTGTGTGTGTGTGTGTGTGTGTGTGTGTGTGTGTGTGTGTGTGTGTGTGTGTGTGTGTGTGTGTCGTCTGTGTGTGTGTGCTGTGTGTGATAAGTGTGTGTGTGTGTCTGTCTGTGTGTGATAAGTGTGTGTGTGTGTGTGTGTGTGTGTGTGTGTGTGTGATAATGTGTGTCTGTGTGTGTGTGTCTGTGTGTGTGATAATGTGTGTGTGTGTGTGATAATGTGTGTGTGTGTGTGTGTGCGTGTGTGTGTGATGCATGCATGGGTGTGTGCGTGTGTGTGTGTGTGTGTGTTTGTGTGTGTGTGTGATGCATGCATGGGTGCGTGCATGCGTGTGTGGGTGTGTGTGGGTGTAACTAAAAGGGGGGGAGGGGATACTAGCTCTTTGAAAATTTATGTTTGATGTGTGTACCATTTATATGTTTTGTTTTATATTTGTGTTGGGACTGATTGTGTAGATATATATTTAACTTTAGTAAGGTTTTACCTACGGGAAGCATCTTGAAATGTGCATTTGCTTACAACAGCAGTTGATCATCCTGAGGTGACTTGCATTTGATGGGAGGTTAAAATCCAGTGACACACCATGACTCTAGACAGTTTACATAAACCATGGCTGTGATTAAGCAGAGGGTGCAGGATCACCCTGAGGTGACTTGCATTTGACGGGAGGTTAAAATCCAATGACACACAATGACTCTAGACAGTTTACATAAACCATGACTGTGATTAAGCAGGGGGTGCAGAACATGTACATCTTTAATGGCTGTCTCTTCTGCAGGTAACTACCTTCATGTCTTCAGCTTTCCTCCTGGCCAAAGTGTTCCTCTTTGATGTAAGTACATGGAGCTCAGGGCTGGCTCGGCGGTTAGAGCGCCAGACTCGTGTTCAAAAGGTCCTGGGTTCGAATCCTGGCAGAAGCAGTGGGAGAATTTTCTTCTCCGGGGTCAACCTTCTGTGCTGACTCTTATTCCGGTATCTGTTCCCCCCCCGTGCTCCCCCAGCAGCACGTAAAAGATCCCGGTCATTCTGCCAAAAGTGCAGGTGACAGGTGGCAGCTAAACGCACGCACACCCAACCTATGGGGCTTTTGAATGAAATGACACTGTAAACTGGTGCACAGTTGAGTGGTGTACACAGAACTTGCACTGAAATGGCAGCAGTTTCACGTGGCGCCAGCCATGCAACAACCAAAGAGCGCTACCAGTACACCACTTCCGTGGATATTAATAAAACGCCCTATGAAAGGATAGTCACTCATTCAGAATCACGTGCGACATGTGCGCACTAAGTCTGCTCGAGAGCAGAGAATAGCACTATATGAAAAAGCTATGAAGTCTGTTCGAGAGCAGAGAATAGCACTATACAAAAAAAGCTATGAATATTACACTTACTTGTGTTATGCATGAACTCAGAACTGGCCCACGCCAGCTGCTGTTCCGTCTGTGCATAGCTACCTTCATGTCTGCAGCTTTCCTCTTGGCAAAGGTAAACTTGTCCGTGTATGTCTCTCAGGGCTAGACATACCTGCGTTAGGTAGGAACTGTGAGAACTTACCATCGCCAGCGGCTGTTCTGTCGTTGCTGCCTCAGTCACTCACAGCAGCTGTCTGCTCACCACTGGAAGGATGCTCACGGTCTTTCACTGTCTGTATTTTGTGGCAGTGCGGTGGAAACCACAAGTGAACTCTCAGCTGCGTTCTACTTAAGATACAAATAGGTTTTATTCCTGAAAGCTTACAACCCAGTGTGCCAGCTGTGTTCTACTTAAGATACAAATAGGTGTTACTCCTGAAAGCTTACAACCCAGTGTGCCAGCTGTGTTCTACTTAAGATACAAATAGGTTTTATTCCTGAAAGCTTACAACCCAGTGTGCCAGCTGTGTTCTACTTAAGATACAAATAACTTTTACTCCTGAAAGCTTACAACCCAGTGTGGCAGCTGTGTTCTACTTAAGATACAAATAACTTTTACTCCTGAAAGCTTACAACCCAGTGTGCCAGCTGTGTTCTACTTAAGATACAAATAACTTTGACTCCTGAAAGCTTACAACCCAGTGTGGCAGCTGTGTTCTACTTAAGATACAAATAACTTTTACTCCTGAAAGCTTAAAACCCAGTGTGCCAGCTGTGTTCTACTTAAGATACAAATAACATTTACTCCTGAAAGCTTACAACCCAGTGTGCCAGCTGTGTTCTACTTAAGATACAAATGAGTTTTACTCCTGAAAGCTTACAACCCAGTGTGCCAGCTGTTCTACTTAAGATACAAATGAGTTTTACTCTTGAAAGTTTACAACCCAATGTGCCAGCTGTGTTCTACTTAAGATACAAATAACTTTTACTCCTGAAAGCTTACAACCCAGTGTGCCAGCTGTGTTCTACTTAAGATACAAATGAGTTTTACTCCTGAAAGCTTACAACCCAGTGTGCCAGCTGTGTTCTACTTAAGATACAAATGAGTTTTACTCCTGAAAGCTTACAACCCAGTGTGCCAGCTGAGACACACAGACACACACACACACACACACACACACACACACACACACACACACACACACACACACACACACACACACACACACACACACACACACACACACACACACACACACACACACACACACACACGACACACACACACACACACCACACACACACACACACACACAACACACACACACACCACCACACACCACATGTGCACACACACACACACACACACACACACACACACACACACACACACACGCACATGTGCACACACACACATTCTCATGCCACTTGAGGACCACAAACCAATAGGGATAAAAAGTGGGATAATAAGGAGAGGTGCAAAAAAAAAAAATGCAATTTTTTTTGCAAAAAGCAAAAAATTTTTTACTGTCTACTAACCATTCAAGTGACAATTATGCAGTGCTTGCCTAGCTGTACACCACACACCTGTGTTCTGCTCATCTCTCACATGACATAAGCAGTGTTTGAATTGCTGGGCAGATCGGGGAGAGCAGCAGGAACCCCCTCGGCTGTTTTGCTCATCACTCACGTGACATGACATCACAGTGTGTATTGCTGGTGTATTGCTGGGCAGTTTGGGCTCTCAGTTGTGTTCTGCTCATCACCCACATGACATGATATCACAGTCTGTATTGCTGGGCAGTTTGGGGCTCTCAGCTATGTTTTCTCATCACTCACATGACATGATATCACAGTCTGTATTGCTGGGCAGTTGGGGCTCTCAGCTATGTTTTCTCATCACTCACATGACATGATATCACAGTGTGTATTGCTGGGCAGTTGGGGCTCTCAGCTATGTTTTCTCATCACTCACATGACATGATATCACAGTCTGTATTGCTGGGCAGTTTGGGGCTCTCAGTTATGTTTCGCTCATCACCCACATGACTTTACAGTTTGTGTTGCTGGGCAATTTGGGAAGAGCAGCAAGAACCCCGGAGCTAAGTTCTGCTCATCACTGACATGACATCACAGTTTGTATTGCTGGTGTATTGCTGGGCAGTTTGGGCTCTCAGCTCTGTTCTGTTCATCACTCACATGACATGACATCACAGTCTGTATCGCTGGGCAGTTTGGGGCTCTCAGCTATGTTTTCTCATCACTCACATGACATGATATCACAGTCTGTATTGCTGGGCAGTTTGGGGCTCTCAGCTATGTTTTCTCATCACTCACATGACATGATATCACAGTTTGTATTGCTGGTGTATCGCTGGGCAGTTTGGGGGGAGCAGCAGAAAAACATGAGCTGTGTTCCGCTCATCACTCACATGACGCAAACAGTGTTTGTATTGGTGGGCAGTTCGGGCTCTCAGCTGTGTTCCGCTCATCACTCGCGTGACATCAACAGTGTTTGTATTGGTGGGCAGTTCGGGCTCTCAGCTGTGTTCCGCTCATCACTCGCATGACATCAACAGTGTTTGTATTGGTGGGCAGTTTGGGCTCTCAGCTGTGTTCCGCTCATCACTCGCATGACATCAACAGTGTTTGTATTGGTGGGCAGTTCGGGCTCTCAGCTGTGTTCTGCTCATCACTCACATGACATCAACAGTGTTTGTATCGGTGGGCAGTTCGGGGAGAGCAGCAGGAACCCCCTGAGCTACGTTTTGCTCATCATCTCCTTCGTCCTGGCCTGGGTGGAAACCTGGTTCCTGGACTTCAAG
>JABMCL010003101.1:697500-700000 GCA_018857735.1 Alviniconcha marisindica | reverse complement strand
AGGGGGGAAAAAAGGGGGGAAAGAGAGAGATTTGATTCAATACGGAAAAAAGGGTAGGGGTCGGGGTGGGACCATAACCATAGTTCATTTTGAAATCACTTCCCCAAAAATTTTGATTTATAACCCCCCCCCCCCCCCACCCACACACACACACACACCAAGTGCCGGGGTCTTTATTATTTTTTTTAATTTCCACGCCTATATGGGGGCCCGAAAAGGCCAAAAGGTCTGTTCAGGGGGTTGGTTAATCGAAAGAAAAATACGAAAGGTGTTGTCATTTGTCAGATATGATCTGAGGCTTTGGAAACGCGGACGTCTCCGCGTAACCTTTCATTTTCCTAACAAGATAAAAAGGGGAATTTTTTTGTTTTAGTAGAAGGTTGTAGTTTGGGGGTTTAGTGGGTTGTGTGTTTGTTGTTTTTTCCTGAGGGGGGTGGGGGGGGATTAAAAATTTAAAATAAAAAATTTAATTTAAAATAATTTTAACTAAAAAAAAAAAATTTTTTTTTTTTTTTTTTTTTTTTTTTTTTTTTTTTTTTTTTTTTTGGAATGTTTGGTTTTGTGTTGTGAAGGGATTGTGGTGGCCCTTTGTGCTTTCCCCGTTGAAAAAAGGGGGGTTTTAAACCCCCCTCCTTTCTCCTCTTCTTCTCCTTTCCCCTCTTCTCCCCCTTTCTTTTTTCTTCCCCTCTTCTTCCTCCCTTCTTTTTTTCCCCCCTTTTTCTCTCTCTCTCTCTCTTCTCTCCTCTCTCTCTCTCTCTCTCTCCCCCTTTCTCTTCTTCTCTTTTTCTCTCTCTTCTTCTCTGTTCTTGTTTTGTTTGTTCCTTTTCCTTTCTTTCTTCCCTCCTTTGCTTTCCCCCTTCTCTTCTCTCTCTCTCTCTTCTCCTTCTCTCTCTCTCTCTCTCTCTCTCTCTCCCTTCCTCTCCCCCCCCCTTTCCCCCCCTTCCCTTTCCCCCCTTTTCCTTTCTTTTAAATTTTTTAAGCCTTTTTTTCCGGCCCTTTTTCCAAAACGCCTCTCATTTTTAAAGTATAATGTCCGGAAAAAGTCCCTTTTTCGTCGTATCTGGTCCATCCTTTCCCTCCCCTCATCTTCGGCTTTTGGTTTTCCCTCGATTGGCGAACTGCTGTGACCTTTTCCCTGTTCCTGTTTTTTTTTTTTTTTCTTCTTTTTCTTCTTCTTCTTCTTTTTCTTCTTCTTTTCTTTCTTTTTTTCTTTCTTTTTTTTTCTTCTTCTTTTTTCTTCCTTTTTCTTTTTTCCTTTTTCTTCTTTTCTTTTTTTTTTTCTTTTTTTCTTTTTTTCTTTTTTTTCTTTTTTTTCTTCTTCTTCTTCTTCTTCTTCTTCTTCTTCTTCCTTTTTTTCTTTTTTTTTTCTTTTTTCTTTTCTTTTCTTCTTCTTCTTTTTCTTCTTTTCTTTTCTTCTTTTCTTCTTCCTTTTTTTTTTTTTTCTTTTTTTCTTCTTCCTTCTTTTCTTTTCTTTTTTCCCTTTTTTTCTTTTTTTTTCTTTTTCTTTTTTTTTCTTCTTCTTTTCTTCTTCTTCCCTTTTTCTTCTTCTTCTTTTTTCCTTTTCCTTTTTTCTTTTTTTTTTTCTTTTCTTTTCTTTTCTTTTCTTTTCTTCTTTTCTTTTTTCCTTTTCTTTTCTTTTTCTTTTTTTTTTTTTCTTTCTTTCTTTTTCTTCTTTTTTTCCTTCTTTTTTTCTTTCTTCTTCTTTTCTTTTCTTCTTCTTCTTCTTCTTTTCTTCTTCTTTTCTTCTTCTTCTTCTTTTTCTTTTTCTTTTTTCTTTTTTTCTTCCTTCTTCTTTTTTCTTCTTTTTATTTTTTTTTTTTTTCTTCTTTCTTTTCTTCTTCTTTTTTTTTTGGGGTGGGGGTGGGTGGGGGGGCTCCATTTCGATGTGTTTTCACTACATCATGATCGCATTGATTTCTAAAAGGGGAAGTGCGCCGACTGGAAAGGACGCCTTTCCCCCTTTGAAAACGCTCGGCTTTAAAGGGGGACCTTCTTTTGTAATGATAATGATAAAAAAATAACAGTAGTACAGTGATTTGAATGCGTTCAACGAAGCCTTGGCGCTTACAGAAAACTGCAATGCAAATATGCCCCCTTTCCCGCGTGTATGCAGTCTTTTTCATGCTGTTAAGTATTTGCATGGATTTGGCATTAGAAGCATTAGAAATATACACCAGGCGGAGGCAGGGCAAGGCAGGCACGCACGGCACGCACCCGCACGCAGCACCCCGACGCACGACACCAACACACCCAACACACACACTACATGGAAAAAGAGATGTGTGTGTGTGTGGTGTGTGTGTGTGTGTGTGTTGTGTGTTTTGTGTTGTTACGGACTCTTTGAAAATGGTGTTGACTCTCTCTCTCTTCTCTCTCTCTCTCTCTCTCTCTCTCTCTCTCTCTCTCTCTCTCCTTCTCTCCCCTCTCTCTCTTTTTTTTTTTATTTTTTTTTAATTCAAATTTAATGTTTGCATATATATGATTGTTGGTATGTGTGATG
>JABMCL010003101.1:690000-692500 GCA_018857735.1 Alviniconcha marisindica | reverse complement strand
CCTCCGGCTCACGTGATAGTTAGCATTCTGATCCCAAGAGATAACAACCACCATAAAACGACGTCACTTCCTGCCCACTCCACAGCCTTATCACCACACCATGGAAAACGTGAGTGGCTGGTGGTGCTACGTGACTAGTTTGCATATAAGGTAGCATAATATAAACATCTATATATATATAATATATATATGCATAGTATATATATATATATATATATATATATAATATATATATATATACTTACACTGTTAGTTTCCCTCTCTTCTTCCTCTCTCCTCCTCTCTGTCTCTCTCTCATCCTCTCCTTTTCTATTTCTCTGTCGTCTGTCTCTCTCTTCTCTTCTCTCTCTCTCTCCTCTCTGTCTCTGTCTGTCTCTGTGTCTGTTCTGTCTGTCTGTCCTGTCTGTCTCTCTGTCTCTCTCTCTGCTGCTGTCTGTTGCTGCTGTTGCGTCTGTTTTCTTCCTCTCTCGTTCCTCTCTTCTTCTCTCTTCTCTCTCTCCTCTCTCTCTCTCTCTCTGTGTACTCTTCCTCCCCCCCCCCCCTCTCTCCCTCCCTCCCTCTCTGTGGTACGCATACACACACCTGCACGCGCGTGCACACACACACACACACACACACACAAGCGCGCGCGCGCGCGCAAGGGGTAGGGGTAGGGGACCCAGTACACATCCACTGTGCAAACTGATGTTTAAACAGTATGCTATGCATGGAATGTTGTGCTTGTGTGTGCTATGGTTGTGTATGTGTGTGTGTGTGTGGGGGGGGGGGGATGTTGGTGTGTGTGTGGGGTGTGTGTGCTATGGTTGTGTGCGTGTGTGTGTGTGTGCGCGCACGCATGCTATGGTGTATGTGTGTGTGTGTGTGCTGTGGTGTGTGTGTGCATGTGGCTGGGGGGAGGGGGGGGGGGGATTGACAGACAGACAGACAGAGGTGTATTTTTCAGCAGAGAATGCTCTGAGTACACCCATAATAAATGATAGCTTATTCTGTGAAATGGCCCTTGTGTGTGTGTTTCAGGATCAGACACAGAAGATGAGCCCCAAGGTGCAGCCTTCAGACCGCCCTTACCGCAGAATCAGGCAAGCTTGCTTCACTTTGGCTTGGCTGAAATGCATCCCTTTTTCACGGAGAGCCCCCCCCCCCCCCCCCTTCTCCCCCCCCCCCCTCCCCCCCCCCCTCCCCCCTCCCCTCCCCTCCCCCCCCCCCCCCCCCCCCCCCCCCTTGCCCAACCACCAGTCTCCTCTGCCCCAGCCCCCTGCCTTTCCAGCACATCAGAATAATTCCACCTTGCAGGATGCCGCTGGCTGGTCTTTTGTTGTTGTTGTTGTCTTTTTTGTTGTTGTGAAGGTTGTCTCCCTCATTTTTTCCATGTTGCGTTCAGAGATTGCCTTTTTGCCAAGACCTTGCGTTGCACAGCAAGACTTGAGATACAGATACATTCAGTGAAGAAAGGCATTGGTAAAGGCTAATTAGCAAAGTGGTTGAAGTTGCATCACCAGGTCAAGCCACTTGGGGCTATACTTTCATTTTTTATTAAGAATGTCCTCAACTCCAGTGCGTCAGTCATTGGAGTCCTTAGAGTAGATGATATGGAGCCCTCCCATTACTAGGTGAACTGGAGTCCTCCCATTACTAGGTGAACTGGAGTCCTCCCAAGACCAGGTGATCAGGAGTCCTCCCAAGACCAGGTGGTCTGGAGTCCTCCCAAGACTAGGTGGTCTGGAGTCCTCCCAAGACCAGGTGTCGGAGTCCTCCCAAGACCAGGTGGTCTGGAGTCCTCCCAAAACCAGGTGGTCTGGAGTCCTCCCAAGACCAGGTGATCCGGAGTCCTCCCTAAGTCTAGGTGGTCTGGAGTCCTCCCAAGACCAGGTGGTCTGGAGTCCTCCCAAGACCAGGTGGTCTGGAGTCCTCCCAAGACCAGGTGGTCTGGAGTCCTCCCAAGACCAGGTGATCAGGAGTCCTCCCAAGACCAGGTGGTCTGGAGTCCTCCCAAGACCAGGTGGTCTGGAGTCCTCCCAAGACCAGGTGGTCTGGAGTCCTCCCAAGACCAGGTGATCCGGAGTCCTCCCTAAGTCTAGGTGGTCTGGAGTCCTCCCAAGACTGGGTGGTCTGGAGTCCTCCTATATTAGCTGACTGGTTCCAGGTGGATGAATACTGACAGCTCAATCATTGAAGATCTGGCAGGAATAGACAATAATTATAGTCTCATTAGAGATGACAGATTGGTTGCTCTTATGTCAAATGATCATCCTGAATGGTCAGTGTGGTCCTCCTGTCAACATCAGAATTTGGTTCCAGCTGGACGAGTACCGGCAGCTGGCGGACAAGTCGTGGGAGTTGTTGTGGACGTACATCACCATGCCTGACTCTGACTGGAAGCATGAGACCGGGAAGAACCCACAGGAGGGTGTCATACACAGTCTGCACACCAAGGAGTATGGCAAGATATTCAAACTGGAGGTGAGGGGTGTCCGTGAAAACCTGAAAGAAAGTTAACATG
>JABMCL010003101.1:667500-685000 GCA_018857735.1 Alviniconcha marisindica | reverse complement strand
CATAACCATAAGCATGTGTTGTGTGTGTGAAGGGCTGGATCCCACAGCGCGTAATGGACCAAGCAGCGAGCATAGTGTTGTTGGACTACCTCAAGTACCTGCGGCAACACGTCGCCGCCACCAAGAGCGGTGCCTGACCTTGTGACAAACTTCTCTAGGACCAGTATGCACCTCTGTGATATGCCGCCACCATTCTGTACAAATATTCACCCGTCGCTCTTACGTGTGGCAACATCTGTCTTTGCAATACCTTTTTGGAAACGTGTTTCTGGAGGATGTGTGACAGTGCATCTTGCCCCCCCCCCCCCCCCCCCCCCCCCACCCCCCCCTTTCTTCTCTCTCTCTCTGTCTCTCTTCTCTCTCTCTCTCTCTCCTCTCTCTCTCTCTCTCTCTCTCTCTCTCTCTCTCTCTCAGCGATCAAGATTACATACTGAAAATTGTAAGATGATAAAGGATATAAATATATTAAACAAACTGATCAAAATGATGATAAACTTTTTCCCACCATTGACAATGGTAATATGTATTGGCAAAATTGTGGCTAACTTGTCCTTTGTTCATATTTCTGTGCTCGAAAAGATGTGTGTCATGGATTGCTATGCTGTGTAAAAAAGGACTGTGTTTATTCAAACTGGGCCTAAAGAGCAGCAAATCTGTTAAGTGAACATGATTATTCAAAGTATGAACTATGAACATTTCCCTAATCATGAAGTTTCACGTAAGTTGCATGCCTTAAATAAGAATTTTTAAACTTTGATCTAAAAGCTTGAAACATAATGACAAAACAGAGTCTGCTTCTAATCATGCAACTTCTGAGTGGCCGCTGTGGCTGCTGCAGTCGTATTAATTTAATGTATGCGTGCTTGGTGTCTGTGGACAGACCACAATGTGTACATTTATGCCAAAGACATGAAAAGCATATTTTTTTTCAGTACTGCCCAAAGGTAGATAATAATTACAACCCTACTGTCTTGTTCACATTTTTCCGTTTGCCTCAGCACCACTGCCCCCAGCATGACACCCGATGATAACAGCAGGAGAGTAGCTGGAGAGCAATGCCATGGTTCTTAGGGTCCTTACACATGCTTACAAGTTCTTACAAATCAAATTTGGCAAGTAAGGCCTTACAAGTCCTTATATTTGCATCACAGTCCTCTGAAGTCTAGCTAATACTAAAAACGCACATGGGTCGTTATAAAACCACGTATTTTTCCAAGTCGGTGACACTGGATGGTTCCACACATTTACTGAATTTCGAAATCGTTCAGACATAGGTTGAGACGATGTCTGAAGCAGACCACGTTCATTTAGATCATGTGCAGCTGAAATCATGGTCGCAAGATTACGCAATAACTTTTAGGTCAGCCATTTTGGTTGCAAAATTCAAAATCAAACTGTGCAAGAACCGGAGCTAACAGTGAAGATGCCGGGAAAATGTTTGTTCCAAGACTGCTGGCTAAAGGACATGGCATACCAGGAGTGGATTCTAAAAGACGAAGTGGACAAACATTATGCTCGACCCATTTCTTGTGTTCCTTACTGTTGCCGTGGTCCTTACAAAATCTAACGTTGGTCCTTATAAGGCCCTTAAGCCCATTCTTAATTGGGTGAACGTTTGCTTCGTGAACATAGTTTGGGCTTTTTGTCGATGCCAAGCCAACATAGCTGGTTCTTAATTGGATGAACATTTGCATCGCGAACCTAGTTCGGGGTATTCATCAAACTGCGACAAAGCTATATTCGGGGTCCGAAAAGCTTTGCTCAACATGTTCTGTGAATATTCACCCAGTTTTGGCAAACATTGCCTCTGACTGGTTAGAGCAGAGAGCTCTCCTGTAGAGATATAACATGATTCCAGGTAATTTTGGGTTTGCTAGGTATTGGCATTAGATCAGCGCTTTAGTGTATGTAGATTGAGAGACAGGGGATGCGTGTCTGAGAGTGCGTACATGTGTGTGTGTGTGTGTGTTTGATGACTGAATTATTGAGATACGTGCAATTCAATTCTTCATTGTGCATTAATCTATAAGATTGAATGACAGCTTTAATTTTCCGCTGGGATGAACCAAGTATATTGTTGTTGTTGTTGTTATTGATCGCTTTTAAGTTTTATATGGCGCTATTCTCCACTCTCAAGCATACTCACTGCACTTGCATGTGATTCTGCATGAGGGACTAGCTTTTTATAGCACGTTTTTGAATATCCACCAAAAGGGTGTGCTTAGTATTGTTACTGTTATTGTTAGTACTGTTACTGTTATTGATATTTTGTGATTAATAACTCTCTGGCACTGTGGAGCTGCTGGGCAGTGGTCAGCTGGGGGCAAGCTGAGAAGCTGTCAGATACTAAGCAGTTCTGAGCAGCAGTGCTTGTCTTTCTCTTATCTTTACTCACTGTCTCTGTCTTCTGCTATTCGTGTCTATCTCTCTGCACTGTGGGCTCTGCTGTCACTCTCTCTAAACTGCATCTGCTGCTACACTGCTCTCTCTCTCTCTCTCTCTCTCTCTCTCTCTCTCTCTCTCTCTCCTCTCTCTCTCTCTCCTCTCTCTCTCTCTCTCTCTCTCTCTCTCTCCTGTGGCTTCTCTCTCCTCTCTTCTTCCTCTCTTCTCTCTCTCTCTCTCTCTGTCTCTCTCTCTCTCTCTCTCTCTCTCTCGTCTCTCTCTCTCTCTCTCTCTCTCTCTCTCTCTTCTCTCTCTCTCTCTCTCTTCCTGCTCTGTCTCTGTCTGTCTCTGTCTCTCTCTCTCTCTCTCTCTCTCTCTCTCCTCTCTCTGTCTGTCTGTCTGCCCTGTCTGTCTCTCTCTGTCTCTCTGTCTCTTCCTGTCTCTCTGTCTCTGTCTGTCTCTCTCTCTCTCTCTCTCTCTCTCTCTCTCTCTCTCTTCTCTCTCTCTCTCTCTCTCTCTCTCTCTCTCTTTCCCCCCCTCTCTCTCCCCCCCCCCTCTCTCCCCCCCCCTCCATCTCTCTTGTGGCTAATTCAGCAGATGTTTTATCTTTCTTCCTTTTTTTGGGGGTGGGTGGGGGGGGGGGCAGCAAATGGCATTATTCTGAAAAAATGATTCCACCATCTTATTCTTTATGTAATATACACTTGATCCGTCAGCATTCAGATTGAGCATAACATTCTACTTTGTGGTACTATGCATATAATATTGAAGTGACTGCATGTGCTACTCTCTGCAGTGTGATATTCATGCTGTCCCCATGTGGTATGTATGTGTGTGTGTTCATGCTGTCCCTCTGGTATTCATGTGTGTTCATGTTGTCCCTTTGTGGTATGTATGTGTTTTCATGTCGTTCCTTTGTGGTATGCATGTTTTCATGCCGTCCCATTGTGGCATGCATGCGTTTTCATGTCCCTTTTGTGGTATGTATGTGTTTTCATGTTGTTCTTTGTGGTATGTATGTGTTTTCATGTTGTTCCTTTTTGGTATGTGTGTTTTCATGCCGTCCCATTGTGGCATGCATGCGTTTTCATGTCCCTTTTGTGGTATGTATGTGTTTTCATGTTCCTTTGTGGATGTATGTGTTTTCAGTTGTCCCCTGTTGTGTATATATATATATATATATATATATATATATATGTGTATTAATGTCCCCCTGTGACATGCAAGCTAGGTATGTTCATGATAGTCATATGTGGCATGCATGTATGTTCATGCTGTCTCTCCTTAGTGTTCATGCATGGCAGTTATGTCCCTTTGTGGTATGCCAGTACTCTTTTACAGAACCTTAACTAACTAACCTGGTGTTTTAGACTCAGTCAACCATTACGGTTATTTCATGGCAATTTTTATAGAGCAAAATTGTAACATTGTGAGATGGGTCAACAGTTGGAGTATGTGTGTTCGGGATATTTGTAGCTTGTGTTTCTTTCAGTGGAATCATGCACTTGGTTTCTCCTTGGGAAAACTCAAGCAAGACTATTGCATGTATAAATATATATATATATATATTTTGCATGTAGCAATCATGTCAACTTTTGTTTTTCTTTTCCTTCTGGTTGCATACATTTTGCTGTAAATGATGTGTTTCACTGTGCATTATAGTGGTAAAGCCTATACCCTCCTGTGTCAAAAGAAATCAATATTTTGTCCATGCCCATGTAAGCAAGACCTCCTATCTGTTTGCATTTACAAGCCTTGTCAGGTACAATGCCTTGACCGGACACGCACATTCTGGGGTTGAACTCCCTGTTGTGTCAGTGGTGAAATGATTCTTGATGTCCTCAGATGTCAGTTGACATATTAGGGACAAGTTGTGACCAATGCCGAAGCACGGTGCAATAATTCTTTACGTCCACGGAAACAGAAGGCTCGTTAGGACGGACAGCCAAGGACGGCCACCTCGACTCTCACACAGCTCCTGAACTTTGACTGTGTGTCAGTCTTCCTTGTTGCTTATCAGCTGTGGTATAAGTACACTTTTAGCAGTTATGTGTATCTGCTACTTCAGAACTTTGCAGTTTGATGCATCTGTTCCATATCTACAATGTTTCAAGCATATTTTTCTAGACACTGAGTCAAAGAAGCAGTGCATGAGACAAGGTGTTAAAGATGCAGTGTACTGTAAAATGCAGCATACACGACACAGAGTTAAGGATGCGGTGTACAAGACTTGGAGTGAAAGGTGCAGTTTGTTCTACATATGGAGTGAACAAGGCAGTGTTCTATACATGGAGCTGAAGATGCAGTGTACAAGACATTGAGTTACAATGCAGTGTACAGGACATTGAGTTAAAGGTTTTCTGTACAGGTCATGGAGTGAAGGATACTGTGAACAGGTTATGGTGATAAGGATGATCTGTGCAAGACATGGAGTTGAAGCTGCTTTGTACTCCTACAAAACATGGAGTTAAACATGCTTTTGTACTTCTACAAAACATGGAGTTAAACATGCTTTTGTACTTCTACAAGACATGATGATGTAAAGCTTAATTAATGTCCTCGGATGTTGGTTGATATATTAGGGACAATATCCTACAAGACATGAAGTTAAACATGCTTTGTACTCCTACAAGACATGGAGTTAAACATGCTTTGTACTCCTACAAGACATGGAGTTAAACATGCTTTGTACTCCTACAAGACATGGAGTTAAACATGCTTTGTACTCCTACAAGACATGGAGTTAAACGCTTTGTATTCCTAGAGGACATGGAGTTAAACATGCTTTGTACTCCTACAAAACATGAAGTTAAACATGCTTTGTACTCGTACAAGACATGGAGCTCAGTGTGCTATTCCCGAGCTGCAGCAAAAGGTGTGCAAGACTGACTGATTAAGCTGATATATTTAATAAGTTGATATATTTAATGGTCAGATATCAAGGGTCAATCAAGGGTAAAACACACAATGAGTCATCAGTTCACAAACTGTCAAATCTCACCTTAAAGTGTGTTTTTTCAATTCAAGACATGGTTCAGTCAATGGGAAATACGATGCTCAAGGGAGTTAGAATAGTCTGTAATGAACATGCAGATAAAGATGCACCACACTCAGTTACTTGCTTGTTTGTTTATTTGTTGAGCTGCACTGTGATCTAAATGTGAAGTAAACTTACTAACAAGACAGTTCTTTTGAACCTTTCATCAGTTTGGATTTTAGTATAAAGTCATATTTATTCATGGTGATACACATTTCAATGTCCAAATTTGTGTCTTTGGGTTTTAGTATAAAGTCATATTTACTCATGGTGACACACATTTCAGTGTGCAATTTTAGGCTTCAGTATCAGTTTTCTAATATTAAAGATTGTGAAGAAATTGTAATGTTGTGGTTTTGTTGATGAGGTAAATGGTCAACTTCACTGTTAAAGAGCACTAATTCATATTGTAGTGATGAAGGAACAATGGGGATCTGATGTATCATTGGCAGGAGCTGCCAGAAATGTCATTTTTGTTGCGACAGAAATTTGTCACGACAAACATGTGTTTTGTCATGACAAACATAATTTTGTCACAACAAACGTTTGTCACAAGAAGCATACTTTTATTGTGACAAAAAACGTGTTTGTCACAACAAAACTTTTGTCGTGATAAAAATGATACTTGTGACAGCTCCCACCAGTGATAATGATGTGGATTCCATGAATTATGCATCACAATTGTGCATAGAAAATCACCAGTGGGAAATGTCAATGTCAGGTTGTCACAAACATAACTTGACAAGGTCAGATGTTTTGTACCTCAGATCTTGTTTCTTTTACCTTTGTGTGTGTGTGTGTGTGTGTGTGTGTGTGTGCGCGCGTGTGTGTGCGTGTGTGTGTGTGTGTGTGTGTGTGTGTGTGTGTGTATGCAATGGCAATCATGGCAAATTAAAAAGGAAAAAAAAAGTATGAGTCCTTTCATTTTGCTATAAATGGTGTTGTTTGAATTTATGAGTTTATGAATTTATGAGTTTTAATTTTTTTTATCATATATATATATATATATATATATATATATATATATATATATATATATATATAAGCAAGACCTCCTATCTACCTCTATTTACAAGCCTTGTCAGATACAATTCCTTGACCATACATAGACATTCTGGGGTTGAACACCCTGTTGTCGGACTCTTACTTGGCATTTTTTTTTTGTGTGTGTGTGTGTGTGTTTTTTTTTGTTTTTTTGTTTGTTTGTTTTTTGTTTTTTTGTGGTGGGGGTCTACTGTAAAATGCTCAAACAATGTCCTTTTTGCTTGGGTGAGGGAGGCGGGGGGATCTACTGTAAGATGCTCAAACTATGTCCTTTTTGCTTGGGGGGAGGGGGATTTACTGTCCGATGTTCAAACAATGTCCTTTTTGCTTGGGGGGAGGGGAATTTACTGTCCGATGTTCAAACAATGTCCTTTTTGCTTGAGGGGAGGGGGGATTTACTGTCCGATGTTCAAACTATGTCCTTTTTGCCTTAGGGGAGGGGGGATTTACTGTCCGATGTTCAAACTGTCCTTTTTGCTTGGGGGGAGGGGGGGTTACTGTCCGATGTTCAAACTATGTCCTTTTTGCTTGGAGGGAGGGGGGATTTACTGTCCGATGTTCAAACAATGTCCTTTTTGCTTGGGGGGAGGGGGGATTTACTGTCCGATGTTCAAACTGTCCTTTTTGCTTGGGGGGAAGGGGGATTTACTGTCCGATGTTCAAACAATGTCCTTTTCGCTTTCCTGTGGACATAGTTGTATTGCGGCCCCCCTTTTCTTCACAGCTGAAAGTTGGCGAATAGTACAATTTATGAGTTCTAATTGTTTGTTATCCTAAGTGACTCAGGTGATAATTAGTTTGGTGACGCCCGACTGATTTTGATCTCATGCAATCAAACTACATCATCAAAATGTGCATAATGTGTCTGCTCACACATGTGGCATTCGTTTTGACACCGGTCAGAGAAAGTTTATTAGCTTCTGCAAGTTTATGTAAACTTCTGTCTGATGGTTGGCTTGTTCTGAAAAGTATTGCTGCATCTTGATCGGGCTCATCATATAGGTATCTTTGTTATCATATAGATTTATGACTCTCTCTCTCTCTCTCTCTCTCTCTCTCTCTCTCTCTCTCTTCTCTCTCTGACCCCGGAGGGAGGCTGGGGATGTCGGATGTCAGCCCCCTGTCGGGAATCTCAGGGCTATCATTTGATTCCCCTTTCCTATCTCCTCTCTTGTTTTCTTCTTCTAATCCTCTTGTTCTTTCTGCCTTGTCAGGGTTTTTTCTGCTAATGGTCCATTCCCCTGACTTTTTTTTCTTCCAGAAAACTCTGAAATAGTTTTCACTACGAGTTGGGCTTTTTTGTATGGCTATTGTTGAGCAGCTAAGAGATGATATTTGGTAGGTGGTACGTGCAGCTTGCAGCCATATGGCACTGGTATTTGCCATTATGCATTTATATCACATTTTATTTTTATGTTTATTTTTGTATTGTGTCTGTGCATTCCTTTTTGATTTTTTTTTCTTTTCTTTAATCTGGTATCAATAAATTAGACCGAATGGTCGACAATACCAGCATGTCCTAGCCTTATGTGCTCTTTTAACAGGGGTAATACTGAAGGGACTAACTCTTCGAAAAATTGTGTCTGATGTTTGTGTATGTATGTTTTGTTTTATGTTTGCGGAGTGATTGGTTTCGTGGATTGACTTCACAAAGGGTTTATATATATATATGAAAAGAATTGTGAAATGTACATTTGCTTATAACCTGAGTTTGGTTGTCCTGAGGTGACCCTGTGTGGTTGACAGGACATTAAAATCTAATTACTAACTAACTTTGTGTGTGTGTGTGTGTGTGTGTGTGTGTGTGTGTGTGTGTGTGTGTGTGTGTGTGTGTGTGTGTGTGTGTGTGCGTACGTGCGTGTGGTGTGTGTGTGTGCGTGCGTGTGCGTGCGAATGTGTGTGTGTGTATGTGTGAGAGAGAGAGAGAGCGAGAGTACATGTGTTGATCTGGAGGGGGGAAAGGGGGGGGCAGGCATGAGATACATGGACCAATCACTATGTCGATTGACTTTTATTCTGCATGTATTTGTCTGTTTACACCGACCAAAGGTTTCATAATAAAAAAAACAGAACTGTGCATAGTATATACGGAAGACTTGCATGACTTTTAAGCGTCAATACATTTTGAATTTAGCTTCGGCATGCAACAGCTACAGCTGTCCAATGAGTAGAGGGCACGCATGCGCAATGATCATTTGCGGTTCGCGCGCTTTGCACGCTGCTTCACGTGCTTTATGTCTCTGCTTTCAAATGCTTCACGTGCTTTATGTCTCTGCTTTCAAATGCTTCACGTGCTTTATGTCTCTGCTTTCAAATGCTTCACGTGCTTTATGTCTCTGCTTTCAAATGTGATTTTACTACGTAAGAACAAGCTGAACTGGATTATACTGATGTGATTTTGTGTTTTTGTTTGGCCCAGTGGGAGCAGGTCACAATAGATGAAGAAATCCTGAAGATGGTAGATGGTAGACATAGATTTCGCTGAAAACTGCCAGTAGACCTACAGAAAAAAAAATCGCACACAACCGTAAATATTCCACAGAACGAATACATGCTGTTGATTCGGAAGTGTCGGAATTGCTGAAGAAGGAAGTGATAAGAAAAGCATATCACTCGGTATGTATTCAAACCAGGAATACATATCTCCAGTCTTTGTGCGACCTAATAGTGATAACAGATAGAGAATGATCTTGAACCTCAAAGAGTTGAACAAACACGTAAGAGTATTTCCATTTCAGAATGGGGACATTAAAGAATGCTTTGTAGCTACAGACAAACCAAACTGGGTTTTTTTTCTTCTGTTTCCCCCCCCCCCCCCCCCCCCCCCCCCTGCTCACTGGACCTGAAGATGCACGTTTTTCAGTACATGTAAACGAATCTTCACAGGAAAACCTAAAGTTCTTTTGGCAGGGTCAGCGTTACATGTTCACAGCTTTTCCCAATGGGTTAGCATGTTGTTCCAGATTATTCACAAAATTGTTGAAGCCCATCTTCATAATTATGCTCGATTTTGTGTCAACAATGTTTATTGATGACACACTGCTGCTCGGAGACTCAGAAGAGGAGTGTGTGCAAAATGTAAAAAGCTCATTGATATTATTTAAGAGTCTGTGATGATCCCATCTCACAAAATCACTTATTTGGGGTTTGAAATAGACCCTCAGAGTATAACAGCTGTATCAGCCGTAGAGAAAAGAGAGAGTGGGGAGGGAGGGAGAGGCAGAAAGACAAGGAAAGAGAGAGACAGAGAATACTGAGTACAGCCTGTAACGCTGACTGCGAGCTCTTCTGCTGTAAGGGAACTAGCGCGGTTCACAGGGCAGTCCGGCGTTTCACGTTTTCAGGGAGTGAAGTTCGGACCGCTCTGGTATCGTTACATGGAGAACGATAAGATCAAAGCCGTTAAGCAGAATAAGGGAGGCTATGAATCAAAAGTAGTCCTCTCAAATAGAGCAAAGTCAGAAATGCTATGGTGGACAGAAACTATTATTACGTCTTCTTTCGGTGATGTTCACTCAGATCATAGCGAGCCTGATTTTGTCCTGTTCACAGACAGACTGGGGTTGTTCCTGTGAACTAAGTCGAACAGGTCACTGGGATTATGTTGAAGCTCAAAGCAACATAGCTGTTTTAGAACTGAAAGCTGCTTTGCTGGCCTTTTGCTAGAGAAAAGGCCGACATCCATGTCCGACTAATGATGGACAACGCTACAGCAGTCGCTTGTGTGTCAAAAATAGGAACTAGTCATTCAGTGCAGCGTAATTCTGTTACAAAAGAAATTTGACAGTTCTGCGTCAAGCGCAACATTTAGGTGCCGGCAGCATACATATCAGGCACAACCAATACTGAGGCGGATGAAGAATCTAGAAGAGAAAACCAAGATACTGAATGGATGCTAAACCCTGATATTCTGTCCGACCCTCTGTAAAACCAAAAATAGATCTGCTTGCTTCTAGACTAAATCATCAGTTTCCCAGGTACGTCCTTACGAACCTGACCCTGATGCAGAAGCTGTGTATGCATTCACAATGTCATGGTCTGATGTGACATTCTATGCTTTCCCTCCCTTTTGTGTAATCCCCTGCGTACTACACAAAATCATCAAGGACAGAGCAAGAGGGATACTGGTCGTCCCAGATTGGCCCAGTCAGCCGTGGTATTAACCAATACTGCCAAGGGAACTAACTCAGAGACCCGTCAGCGGGGGAAAATCTACTTGTCTTGCCAACAAACCCGGAAGCAAAACACAGACTGTGAAAGGCACTACGTTTGATTATATGCGAAGTATCAGGTAGAAACTCAGAAGTTCTGTTTTTTCTCAGACAGCTAGCTCAGTCATATGTTCATCCTGGCATAGCGGCACCAGCAGATAATACGCCACATACATCTCGAGATGGAAGAGGTATGCAAACAAACGGTGTGTTCATTCCGTTTCACCGTCTGTGAGTGATGGAGTACGTTTTCTGGGGATGCAGTTCAATACTGGCCTTAACTATAGCGCTATTTGTGTGGCAAGATCAGCTTTGTCGAGCTATCTTGATTGTAAGGATGATGCACAGTTTGGTGAACCTTATGTTAGTTTATAAAATGTGTTTTTGAAAAGAGGCCAGCTCTTCCAAAGTACCCGTCTACATGCAACACATTGTGTTGCAATACTTAAAGCTGTATTATCCACACGATGAGCTGACTTCAAAGGAACTCTATTACAAAACTAACTGATTATGCTTCTTGTCTTATTTTCTGGGCAACGGTATCAGACTTTACATTGTTCATCTGTGTCTTCAGTGAAGATGGGTAATTCCAGTGCGTGTTGACTGGACGTATTACTCAAACAGTCTCGCAAAGGAAAACATTTGATGCCTCTGGAGTTTCTGGCTTTCCTTCAAAATGAAAAACTGTGTATTGTGTCAGTATTAAAAGAGTAGGACGAAGGAAATCCGAGGGAAGGAAAATAAACTGCTACTGAGTTATAAGGCACCACACAAGCCTGTTAGCAAAAACACTGGCCAGATAGCTGCGACATGTGCTCAACGGAGCAGGTGTTGACACTAAACAGTTTAGCGCGCACAGTACACGTGAATCCAGCACATCGGCAGCGCTGTCCAGCAGTAAGTAGGTAAACATGTTGCTTTACGCCCACAGAAGCGAGATGGCTTAATAGGGACGGGGAAAGGGTGAGTGGGGTAGGTGGAGAGTGAGTGGCTCGTCCGCGCAACCCGACCGTCAAAGGACCAAGGAGGCCGTGGACCACCGCCAGAACAACTATGTTAAGGCAATGGGGAACTCGCCAGGGCGAAGCAACTAGAGCATGTACTCCGCTAATTGCTGTTTCAACTGCTGTGCGGAGCAGAGTCACAAGGACAATGTCTCTAGCACAGCTGATGCGGAACAACTGAAGCAAAGGGTATAGTCCAACTTTCTGAGCCCAGCTCCACCTCCTTGCTCTTGATCTCTCCTGGGCTCTCCTCGGGGTCCAGCACCACCTCCCTCCTCTTGAACTCGCCTGGATTCGTGAGATTGTCCTGCGGTGTGCCAGGAGACCTTTTACAACGAGCGGCCGGATGGAGGTCCGAGTCAACATTCACCCGGTTTTACAGAAAGGGACCGGCTGTAAATATGGGACAAGCTCTGTTGGATACTTATCTCCGCAAAAAAAACTAGAGCAAGTGCTGTTAAATTATAATATATATTGATAGCAATGATGTACGCTAATGGCTCTAAAGACTCATTGGACAGCTGTAGCTGTTGCATGCCGAAGCTAAATTACTACGGACATGCAAGGCTTACCTCGTAACGTGTAGCTTTGTCCGGGATTTGGCCGAGGCTGGAAACAGCTGTAGCTTAGTCCAATCCCACCCACTGCATCCGCTGTCTTTATTTAAGGGGCCGCGGCTCTTCAGAGCAGGACCCGTCCCTAATAAGCCTTACGGTTTCTGTGGACGTTAAGCACCATGTTTACTTACTTACTTACTTCAGAGCAGGCGTAAGAATACTCATTTCATTTAGGGATATGACGTTAGTGTGCATCGTATGGTTCTGAATGAGTGATCATTGCGCATGCGTGCCCTCTACTCACCGGACTAAGCCGCAGCTGTTTCCTGCTTCAGCCAAATCCCGGACGAAGCTACATCTTACGAGGTGAACAAAAATCTGAAACTGACTTGGATAACTGCCAGCGTTTGGACCTTACGAGGTAAGCCTTGCATGTCCGAAGTGATTTTACAAGTCTATGTTATGTCGTACTTGCACTACATATTGTCTCCATGTCATATACTGTACAAAAGCGGCAACAACCAAAACATGCGTTCTATCATGTTTTCCCCAGTTTGATTATCATTGGTGTACATACAGACCTTTGTCCACATAAAATGCAACAAAGGCAGAAACAGAGTAAACTTAAATGGGCCCCAGGTAGTAACATGCCCTGCCGTGGCCATGGTTTAATTATGTTGAGATAATAAGATTATCACACACATCTGCTTTTGTCACAGCATCAGTCCTGAATGAGAACTTGTGTGTGTGTGTGTGTGTGCGTGCGTGCGTGCGTGCGTGCGTGCGTGCGTGCGTGCGTGCGTGCGTGCGTGCGTGCGTGCGTGCGTGCGTGCGTGCGTGTGTGTGTGTGTGTGTGTGTGTGTTTGATTTCTACTGTTTTATTCCAAATTTCTTCATTCGCTTCAGTATGTTAAGAACAATGTTCACTTAACTATCAGAATCTGTACTTGGTGGAAACAAAACAACAAAAACACATTCTTTTCATTCAAACCTGACAATGCAGTGCAAAGTACCCTGAGAGAGAGAGAGAGAGAGAGAGAGAGAGAGAGAGAGAGAGAGAGAGAGAGAGAGAGAGAGAGAGAGAGAGATGAACATTTTAACTTTTTCGCAACATAGTTGCAACGGCTTGTATTTCGGGGAAATACACATTTATCAAGCTACAAAACGACATTTAAACAACAATTAAACGGTGAAAAACGATCCAAAATGAGATGGAGAGCTAATCCACTTTGTTGTTGTTTTGTGTTGTTTTGGTGGTGGGGCGTGGGGGGGGGGGGGGGGGGTGTATTTATTATAAGTAGATAGTAGAAAGTAATACGTCGCATCATCATTGACGTGACGTCATAATTTTAACAGATCATTTTATGTTCTTCAGAGATCAGCTGGGGGGAAGGAAATAAATTAGGTAACCGCAGTAGGCAGGCAGTCTTCTTTTTTTTTTTTCTCTCTCTCTCTCTCTCTCTCTCTCTCTCTCTCTCTCTCTCTCTCTCTCTCTCTCTCTCTCTCTCTCTCTCTCTCTCTCTCTCTCCAAAAACAAAAAGTAGTTTAAAAAGGAATGTGTGTGTGTGTGAGTGTGTGTGTGTGTGTTCCCAAGGGTCAAGTTCTCCAATCATTTCCTCAGAGGAGCCCCTGCTGGATCTAACGGAACTGCATACAGGTCAGGCTGTATGACGGACGAGAACTGCCCGAAGTTTTCGGACGTAAAAGGAGTCACCAATTCTCATTTTATTAGACAATCGCAATTCTCATTTGGCAGTAGAAGTCTTTGATTTTGCAAAGGAAAATGACATCATTTTGCTATTTTTCCCGCCCAGCTGCTCACACATAATGCAACCATTGGATATTTCTTTCTTTGGCCCACTAAAGAAGCGAATCCTCCAGGCACAGCAGAACTGGTTGCGTTGTCATTCAGGCCAATGCATGACCATTTACGACACTCCCGGTACCGTTGGTGAAGCTTGGAAAAAAACACGTTAACGGTGAGCAGCTGGTTTCGAAAAAGCTGGAATCTTCCCCTTCAATACGGATGTTTTTACTGACGTGGATTTTGCTCCGTCGTCTGCCACAGGCCATCCTGCACCATTGCCACGGTCAGATCGTCCTGACGTCAGCGCTGCAGTAGAAAATCTTCACATGCCAGATCAAAGCTTTCACATGCCAGATCAAAGCTTTCACATGCCAGATCAAATCTTTCACATGCCAGATCAAAATGGAGTCCTCTGTGCAGCTGATATGCCAGACCACCATGACGTGGCAACAGATGACCAGACACACAGCTCCAAACCTGCCACAAGTAGCACTGTCCAGAGAGCTCTGACCAGAGGCCACAAGGAAACATATCAGTTTAAGACCGGCAGGGAAATACTCTCGCTGAGGCACAGCTCCTAAGGCAAGATAATCAGTGTACGGGGAGACGGCCATTGCACAGTTCACTCAGCTATTCTATGTTTCGAACATGTGGGGAAGACTGTCACAGAGAGCCAGGTGTGTGACGCGCTTGTGGGTGAAGTTGTCTTTTAAAGTGGCCACTATGAACAGTTTGCAACTGACGACCAGGACGTTGTCAGTAGATTTTGTAGGTTTGTCTTTGATAAGGGTCACAACACAGATACCTGTGACCTTTTTACAACACAGATACCTGTGACCTTCTTACAACACAGATACCTGTGACGACCTTTTACATGCGCTGTCAAACGCTCTTCAAACCACAGAGAACATCTTCCAATAGGAAGAAGAAAGGAAGCGTTACATTAAAATCCAGGTCACACCAGGCAGAAATGAGGTGGTGCCAAAATATACAATCAATCTTGCTCGCAGAGGCGATGGGGCTGTGAGCCGGTTTAGCCTAGCGGTAAGGCGTTAGGCTGGTAAGCGGAAGGACCTCGGTTCGATACCGCTTCGGCTCTCCTTTCTCTTCAAAAAGGTTGTGGTTTGTGGACACTGTCTTGTGACTTTGTCCATCACTTCCTACTGAAACATTAAAATGGCTCTCATCGCTGCCCATCTTAATGCAGAAGTCATTCTGGTGGTGACAGTGTAGCGATAGGTATATAATCTCCCTCTCCCCCCACCTCCATACTCCCTTCCCCCCATTCTCCCCGTCCCTAATAAGCCGTACGGTTTCTGTGGACGTTAAGCACCATGTTTACTTACGTACTTACTTAGAGGCGATGGAGCAGCTTCCCACTACTCACCCTTGCTTCCACATCTTTCAGACCACACACCTGCACAGTTGTGTCCTCCGACGTTATCACCCGAGTCGGTGCAGCCACACCCAAGGGCCCCACCAAGAAAGGTCCAAACCACAGAAGGAAGAGGAAGTCAGCTATATTGACAGACACGCCTGTGAAAAAGGCACCAGAGGAAGCACAACAAGGTGGTCAGAAAAAGAAGTCTCCTCGGGCAAAATCTACGTCCGGAGGCCCGTGTACAAAACCTTTAAAACACACACACACACACACACACACAAAAACAGAAAGGGTCAGAGGGCTGTGAAGATTAGACCTGTGGCAAAGAAGTCACTGGACTACCGGACATCATTATCAGAGGAGGACGACGAAGTCTGCATTGTCTGTTTGTCTGCTTGGTCAGCAAGTAAAAGGGGAGAGGAATGGATCCAGTGCACACAGTGTGATGACTGGGCTCTTGTGGAATGTACGGGGCTTGGGGAAAAGCTCAGTTTACATTTGTCACAGTTGTGACTCTGGCACAGCCTCAATTTACATCTGCTGATGACCCCATGAACAGTCTGAAAAGCAGTTGTTGTTTTTGCCTAGTATTATTTCCTTCTAGCCACGCAGTGCCAAATATGCGTCTCTGTTTTATTTCATTTGTGATAATTGAAAAACAGGTGTTCTAATGAACTGTAAAAAGGATTTTCATGATTATTCAAGTTATACAGTGCCAAATTACTGCCGAAGTGTTGCTTTCTTTTATGTTTGTGTTTATTAGATCACGTATTCAGGTCACAAGGAAGCGTTATTCTCTAGTCATAGTCTACAGTAATGTGGTGAAATCCTTTTATTTTATTTTTTTCTTTACTGTGCCTACTGAAGGAGTGCCAACTGTTATTATAACCTGGCAAAGATCTTGATGTTGTTAACATTGCAGCTGAATGTTATTTTCTGGGCTAAACAATTTCGGACATAAAAAGATACAAAATCTGCATTGCTTAGCGTGCTGGTGCATCGTTTTCTGCTTATTAAAAATGAGGGGCCGACTTGCCCCATACCGTGGGCCAACTTACCCCGACCTAGGCCAACTTACCCTGACATGGGGCAAATTACCCCGACCTAGGCCAACTTACCCCAACATGGGGCAACTTACCCCGACATGCGCCAACTTACCCCGACAGGGACCAACTTACTCCGATTGGGGCCAGCTTACCCCGACATGGGGCAACTTATCCTGACATGGGGCAACTTACCCCGACATGGACCAACTTACCCCGACACAGGCCAACTTACCCCGACATAGGCCAACTTACCCCAACATGGAGCAAGTTGGTCCCTGTGTCACTAAGTCAGCTGTGAGCCAAACTGTGAGTTATGTTACAACAGCTTTGCCATTTATGAATATCACAAAGTTATGCAAGATATTGACGCTGGGTTTAAACCATGAACTCTAGCTTTGCCACTGATTGATATCACAAAGTTATGCAAGATATTGACGCTGGGTTTAAACCATGAACTCTAGCTTTGCCATTGATTGATATCACAAATTTAGGCAAGATATTGACGCTGGGTTTAAACCACGAATTCTAGCTTTGCCATTTATTGACGTCACAAATTTAGGCAAGATATTGACGCAGGGTTTAAACCACGAACTCTAGCTTTGCCATTGATTGATATCACAAATTTAGGCAAGATATTGACGCTGGGTTTAAACCACGAATTCTAGCTTTGCCATTGATTGATATCACAAATTTAGGCAAGATATTGACGCTGGGTTTAAACCACGAACTCTAGCTTTGCCACTGATTGATATCACAAATTTAGGCAAGATATTGACGCTGGGTTTAAACCACGAACTCTAGCTTTGCCATTGATTGATATCACAAATTTAGGCAAGATATTGACGCTGGGTTTAAACCATGAACTCTAGCTTTGCCATTGATTGATATCACAAATTTAGGCAAGATATTGACGCTGGGTTTAAACCACGAATTCTAGCTTTGCCATTGATTGATATCACAAATTTAGGCAAGATATTGACACTGGGTTTAAACCACGAATTCTAGCTGTGCCATTTATTGACGTCACAAAT
>JABMCL010003101.1:652500-660000 GCA_018857735.1 Alviniconcha marisindica | reverse complement strand
AACCCGGTGAACAATTTAAAGCAAGGAGAACACATCCTAGCAAATCAGGAGAAGCATTTTGCCGTGAATTTTTTTCCTGTCAAGACTTGGATACACACTTCAAAACCGTCGGAAATTCACTCTAAATTCTCCTAGAGGCAGTACTTTTCACAGACTTTAAAGCAAGAGTTGCGGGCTGGATTTCGACCGCAACTTCGCTCCGGTTTTGGACGCTCTTCGCTACGTGAATGTCTTGTTGGATATCTTTCGTCTGAGAACCTTGAATCAAATTTCTGTTGGAATTCCTGTGATTTTGCTGGGAAAATGTCGCGATCAACTATGGGCGTGTTCCTACTCAAAGCTCTCTTGGCGGTCCTTGTTTTTCGAGAAGGTAAGTTGCAAGAGCGTTATTTTGTTATAAGAGCTTTGAACCTTGAACCTTTCAAACTTCATGAACCATGAAGTGAAACATTTTAAATGAAAATAAAATCATACTTTTTTAAATTTTTATTTGTACATATATATGATAAGATGTAGAGAACGTATAACAACAGTCCGAGCATGTCTTGGTTTTAAAACTTTTATTCCAAATTTTCGCCCATCGGAGGGCTTTGTCCGGTCGGCTAGATTCCTACGACACATATCTGATATGTATAACAATATATAACAATATAAATGACAGTATATATAACTGTGGTTTGCTTTTTCGGCCATCTTATCCCTATAACTGTTTAAGTCTAATGTGTCTATATCTGATGCTTCTAAGGGTGTTTTTGTTGTTCTGATTCATTGCTTTGTTAGACTGTTTGTATCGTGCTTTCTTCTTTTTGTCTGTGTGTATCTCTTGCCAATCGACTATGACATCTTCGTATTTGAAAGTGTATATCTGCACAAGTGTGGAATGGAACCGAAACGGGTTTTTAACGGGCACCATAACGGTTATGTCAGGGAAGACTGCTCCAGTAACTCGTTCAGGTTGTCAACGGTACTGCCAGTAAAATTACACTTCACCTTTCATGAAATTCCGGAATAACTGGTTATATAATTATATGTAAAAAGGTTCTCCAGGGTTCGTATTCAGATTGAATATATATAATTAGTGTGTGTGTGTGTGTGTGTGTGTGTGTGTGTGTGTGTGTGTGTGTGTGTGTGTGTGTGTGTGTGTGTGTGTGTGTGTGTGTGTGTGTGTGTGTGTGTGTGTGTGTGTGTGTGTGTGTGTGTGTGTGTGTGTGTGTGTAGTGTAGTGTAGTGTGTGTAGTGTGTGTGTGTGTGGTGTGTGTGTGTGTGTGTGTGTGTGTGTGTGTGTGTGTGTGTGTGTGTGTGTGTGTGTGTGTGTGTGTGTGTTGTGTGTGTGTGTGTGTGTGTGTGTGTGTGTGTGTGTGTTGGAGAGAGAGAGAGAGAGAGAGAGAGGAGGGGAGGGAGGAGAGAGAGAGAGGAGAGAGAGAGAGAGAGGGGGGAGGGAGAGGAGGGAGGGTGGGGAAGGAGGGAGAGAGAGAGAGAGAGAGAGAGAGAGAGAGAGAGAGAGAGAGAGAGAGAGAGAGAGAGAGAGAGAGAGAGAGAAGACAGACAGACAGACAGACAGACAGACAGACAGACAGAGAGAGACAGACAGACAGACAGACAGGGAGACAGACAGAGACAGAGAGAGACAGAGACAGAGAGACAGAGAGACAGAGACAGAGGGAAACAGAGACAGAGACAGAGGGAAACAGAGACAGAGACAGACAGAGAGACAGAGATAGACAGAGACAGAGACAGACAGAGCCAGACAGACAGACAGACAGACAGAGCCAGACAGACAGAGACAGAGAGATTAACAAAACGCACCTCGCAGGCGACAACTATGACTGAGCAGTACGGCATGTCGACACGGTGTGTACCTCAACACGTCTGAGCCAAAGCCAACACCAAGGCAACAACAAGCCTCTGTTTATGGCCTCAGAGGAAGCAAACCCAAGAGAGAAGCAAGCACCAGAGACTCAATTAAAGAAACAAGTGAGAAGGATTAATGCGTGACTGACCGTGTGTCACTGACCGTGGCGATTACCTGGGCGTCAGCCAGACGCCCCACACACTTTCTGCAACTTGGAGAGGTTAGCCTCAGTGTCAGTCACTGAACAATCGGTAATGACAATGATATTGACTCTTATAAATATCGCTGTGTCTCATGAAAACCCGAAGAGCTTGCGGCGCCGCACATTGTCATGAGTACAAAGGAACATTCAGAAAAAATTCAGTACAATGGCCAGGTACTATGAACATTCAGAAAATTCAGTACAATGGCCAGGTACTATGGACATTCATAAAATTCAATACAATGGCCAGGTACTATGAACATTCAGAAAAAAATCAGTACAATGGACAGGTACTATGAACATTCATAAAATTCAGTACAATGGCCAGGTACTATGAACATTCATAAAATTCAATACAATGGCCAGGTACTCATGTAGACAAGGCATACATATAACAGTACCCAAACACTCTCAAAGCACACACACTGAAGAATGCAGCAGAATAATTTAATTCAAATGAAACGGGTTTATGTTTGATCCTTTACTGAAATGCCTTACGAGTGCTTGGCTTTATGTTTACTGAAGGTTTTATCGAATGACGTAAATCTGGAAAGCCTAGCGTGTGGTTGAATCCATAGAGTTTCTGAAAAGCCTGGTGTGTGTTGTGGAATGCCTGGAGTGTCTGGAAAGTCTAATGTGTTGTGGAATGTCTTGGAATGTCAGAAAAGCCTGGCGTGTGTGGTGGAATGTCTGGGGTGTCTATGGAAAGCCTGGCGTGTATGGTGGAATGTCTGGGGTGTCTATGGAAAGCCTGGCGTGCGTGGTGGAATGTCTGGGGTGTCTATGGAAAGCCTGGCGTGTATGGTGGAATGTCTGGGGTGTCTATGGAAAGCCTGGCGTGCGTGGTGGAATGTCTGGGGTGTCTATGGAAAGCCTGGCGTGCGTGGTGGAATGCCTGGAACATCTGGAAAGCCTGACGTGTGATGGAATGCCTGGAATGTCTGGAAAGCCTGACGTGTGATGGAATGCCTGGAACATCTGGATAGCCTGACGTGTGGTGGAATGCCTGGAACATCTGGAAAGCCTGACGTGTGGTGGAATGCCTGGAACATCTGGAAAGCCTGACGTGTGATGGAATGCCTGGAACATCTGGAAAGCCTGATGTGTGATGGAATGCCTGGAACATCTGGAAAGCCTGACGTGTGGTGGAATGCCTGGAACATCTGGAAAGCCTGACGTGTGATGGAATGCCTGGAACATCTGGAAAGCCTGACGTGTGATGGAATGCCTGGAACATCTGGAAAGCCTGACGTGTGATGGAATGCCTGGAACATCCGGAAAGCCTGATGTGTGATGCAATGCCTGGAACATCTGGAAAGCCTGACGTGTGATGGAATGCCTGGAACATCTGGAAAGCCTGACGTGTGATGGAATGCCTGGAACATCTGGAAAGCCTGACGTGTGATGGAATGCTGGAACATCTGGAAAGCCTTACGTGTGATGGAATGCCTGGAACGTCTGGAAAGCCTGACGTGTGATGGAATGCCTGGAATGTCGGGAAAGCCTGACATGTGATGGAATGCCTGGGGTGTGTATGAAAAGCCTGGTGTGTTGTGGAGTGTCCGGAAATTCTGGTGTGTTTGGTGGAATTCCTGGAGCTTCTGGAAAGTCTGGAAAGTCTGGTGTCGGTGCGTGGTGGAATTCCTGGAATGTCTAGAAAGCCTAGTGTGCGTGATGGAATTCTTGCAGTATCTGGAAAAATCCTAGTGTGCATGGTTGAATTCCTGGACTATATTGCGTTGTTCAGTTAAATTTAGTGTTCCTTTTAACCGTTTGTGGTTTTGGATCTTGTTTTAGATCTCTAGCAGTTAACTATGTTTAATTGTGTTGTTGTTGTTGTTGAAAAAAACTAAAACGTTTTGCAGTTGGGGGGGCTCATTGTTTCCGCTGTCTTCTTGATTACAGCTGGGTGTAACTACATTTTATTTATTGCTTCCTCGACTTCGCTGTCTCGGCATAAAAAATGAACTAGTTCATCGTTCTTGAAGTTAGTTGTCTTGAAGCAGGACACCGGCGTTTCAGACCGCGAATTCTGGACATTTTTGCTTTATTCCCAGGCATTTATTAATTGTTACAGCGCCTGATGTCTACGTCTGGGTAAGTCTGCATAATGTCCACAGAAACCCAAGGGCTTATGTGTGTGCGTGAGTGGGTTGGCGGGGTGGACTAGTTGTGTGTGTGTGTGTGTGTGTGTGTGTGTGTGTGTGTGTGTGTGTGTGTGTGTGTGTGTGTGTGTGTGTGTGTGTTTGAGAGAGAGAGAGAGAGAGAGAGAGAGAGAGAGAGAGAGAGAGAGAGAGAGAGAGAGAGAGAGAGAGAGAGAGAGAGAGAGAGAGAGAGAGAGAGATGGTCTGCTTAGCAGGACTGACACTGCCGGAATGATTCTGCATGGCAATGGGCAGCAATGATAGCCATTTTAATGTTTGGTTAAACCCAAATTAATAAAATGATGGCACGTAAGAACACCAACATGTGACCAAATATAGATCTTTCATATCTACCGCATCACTGCAGTCAGTATCACACATCTTTTGTCGTTGTTGTTGTTATAATTCGAAGAACAACAGTTGTAAACACACTTAGCATAAAAATGGTACATAGTTACTCACCAATCATGTAATTTACACGATGCTGTTGTTCGGTTATACACACAGACAGGAAAACACACACAGCACACACACACACACACCACACACACACAACACACACACACACACACACACGCACACACACACACACACACACACACACACACACACACACACACACACACACACACACACACACACACACCACACACACACACACACACACAGCACACACACACGCGAGCACGACAAACCCGCACACACACACACACACACATCACACACACCGCACACACACGCACACACACCACGCACACACGCACACACACGCACGCACGCACGACACACACACCACACACCATCACACACACGCACGCACACACACACACACACACACACACACACACACACAACACACACACTCACGCGCACACACTCACGCGCACGCATACAACCATAGCTATAACGTTGTCTGGCCTTGTAGGCTACGTTAGTCAAAAAGATTTATAAAGGAGGAACGAACAATCTGTTTTGTTGCGTACATGGCACGTCTACAAGGCAAACTTAACCTACACCGTGCACATCATAGACATATCAAGTCTGACATACATTTCTCCGCTGTCTCTGACACTACACATAAACTATGCTCTCTCTCTCTCTCTCTCTCTCTCTCTCTCTCTCTCTCTCTCTCTCTCTCTCTCTCTCTCTCTCTCTGCGTGCGTGCGTGTGCGTGCGTGCGTGTCGTGGTGTGTGTCGTTGTGTTTGCGTGCGCGTGTGTGTGTGTGTGTGTGTGTGTGTGTGTGTGTGTGTGTGTGTGTGTGTGTGCGCGCGCGCTCGCGCTGTGTGTGTGTGTGTTGTTGTTGCTGTTGTTGCTGTTATTCTCGAAGAGCATCAAAGCATAGCCCATTCGTCAGGGCATGTCGTGCTTTGCCAAAAAATATCTAGCATGTCGCACTGGCCCTGTTCCAGTGAAATGAGAATAGATGCATAGCAGCATCCACTATACAGAACTGAATATAAATCCTCAGAAGACGGAGTACAGCTCCACAGAGCGGTGGTAAAAACCAAAACTAGCGTGGCCACACCCGCAATCCCTTCAACCCCCGAAATGCACTTGAAATGCGCTTGTCAATGTACAAGTGTGTGTGTGTGTGCGTGTGTGTGCGTGTGTGTGTGTGTGTGTGTGTGTGTGTGTGTGTGTGTGTGTGTGTGTGTGTGTGTGTGTGTGTGTGTGTGTGTGTGTGTGTGTGTGTGGTGTGTGTGTGTGTAGATGAGGGGAGAGAGAGAGAGAGAGAGAGAGAGAGAGAGAGAGAGAGAGAGAGAGAGAGAGAGACAGACAGACAGACAGACAGACAGACAGACAGACAGACAGACAGACAGACAGACAGACAGACAGACAGACAGACAGACAGACAGAGACAGACAGACAGAGACAGACAGACAGACAGACAGACAGACAGACAGACAGACAGACAGACAGACAGACAGAGAGGGGAGGTGAGGGGTAGGGGGGTGCTCTGTTTGCTAAGCAAAGTCGATAATTGTGAAAATGGGATATAGCTTACTCTTTTTCTGTCTTTTTTTAAAATTATTAATTGTTATACAGCGCAATGAGTTTAAATTTGTGAGAGAATAGCGCCCCATAAGGATAGGGCAAAATTAGTTTCGCTATACCAGGCCAGTAAACATCGTGACAAACCGTAAAGTGACAACCGGACACGCGAATCAAGCGCTCCCGGAAAGAAATGTCGCCACAAAACAGACAAGAGAGTTGGCGGACAAAAGCCTACAGTGTGCGCTTGCAATCATAGTCCATATAATTTCAGAAGAAAAAGTGGGCGGGGAGGGCGGAAGTCTCTCTCTCTCTCTCTCTCTCTCTCTCTCTCTCTCTCTCTCTCTCTCTCTCTCTCTCTCTCTCTCCTCTCTCTCTCTCTCTTCTCAATGGTTATGAAATATGGCGTTATTTAGTCGAAAAAAGAAGAAGTGGGTCTATAGTCTAAGAAAGAAAATATAGAAAAACAAATTCCGTCGGAGTAGGTCATACACGCGCACGCAGGCACGCAAGCACACACACACACACACACACACACACACACACACACACACACACACACACACACACACACACGCGCGCGCATGATGGAGCAACGTGTCGTTTCCATTAATACAATAGTGTTTTATCCATACTGAGCTTTTGTTCTTGGTGGCGCGCTGTTGGCGGTATTGTTGTTGCTGTGGGGACGGTATTATCATCGTATTTTTTCTGTCTCTCTCGTCCACTCTGTGAGCACAGTTCCTCTTTGCCTCTGTTATGCGCGCTGTAGCGATGCAGTTTTCTGTTGTGCCATAACCATGCAGTCCTTTGTTCTGCCATAACCATGCAGTTAGTTCTCTGTTCTACCAAAGCCATGCAGTTCTTTGTTGTGCCATAACCGTGCAGTTCTCTGTTCTGCGATAGTCATGCAGTTAGTTCCCAATTTTGCCATAACCGTGCAGTTCTCTGTTCCGTCATAGCCACGCAATTAGTTCGCTGTTCTGTCATAACCATGCAGTTCTTTGTTCTGCCATAACCATGCAGTTAGTTCTCTGTTCTACCATAACCATGCAGTTTCCTGTTCTGCCATAGCCATGCAGTACTTTGTTGTGCCATGGTCATGCAGTTCTCTGTTCTGCCATAACCATGCAGTCCACTCTTCTGACATAGCCATTCAGTTCTCAGTTTTACCATAACCATGCAGTTCACTGTTATGCCATAACTATGTAGTTCCCTGTTCTGCCATAACCATGCAGTTCTCTGTTCTGCCGTTATCACGCAGTTCTCTATTCTGCCATAGCCATACAGTTCTCTATTCTGCCATACC
>JABMCL010003101.1:640000-647500 GCA_018857735.1 Alviniconcha marisindica | reverse complement strand
ATGGAGAAAATTCCGTGTGACGCCAGTAACACCACAGTACTGCCCTTTTGGGGGTGAAAAAACTTATAGCCCTGATTTTTCGCACAATCCCCATATTCGCTTTATAACAAATGTGCTGTGCTGCTGCTGTTGCTGTTACTACACTACTACTACACTACACACTTTCTATACTACTACTACTATATATTACTACTCGTTTGTACGTTTTTTTTCTGCTGCTTTCTGTTCTACTACTACTACTATACACTACTACTACTACTACTACTACTCTCGTGTGGTGATATACTAATACTGTGCTTTGCTGTTTCTTTTATATTTTCTACTACCCCTATCGTAATGGTGATACTACATACTACTGTGCTGCTGCTGCGCTTGTTAACTACTACTAAAAAATACAATACCGAGTGGGGGTTACTATTACTGCGTGTGCTGCTGTTCTCCTCCAAATATAAACCCCACTACTACTACTTTCTTAAATCTGCTCTGCTGCTGCTGTCGCTTTACTACTATACTACTACTACACTACTCTGTGCTGCTACTGTACGCTACTACAATACTCGTAGTGGTGTTACTTACTCTGCTTCTGCTGTGCTGCACTGTACTATTACTACTACGCTAAACTATTGCTGCTGTGCACGGCTACTCTAACTACTATATATGCTACTATACTACTACTGCCCCCTCTAAAGCAGAAA
Source organism: Alviniconcha marisindica (assembly GCA_018857735.1). NCBI lineage: Eukaryota > Metazoa > Mollusca > Gastropoda > Provannidae > Alviniconcha > Alviniconcha marisindica. Next base: position 646,805 of record JABMCL010003101.1, on the reverse strand, counting down.
ATTTGTGCGCAAGACAAATTCCTGTGTAATTTAAAGTCATTGGAGAATAATTTTCCTTGTAGCCTTTTTTCGTATCAAAGGACAACAAAAGAATCTTTGCACTAAAATTCACGCCCTAACAACACGTAGATATGAATGCAAGCCATGGTCACAGGAATGCATGATCTCCTTGGTTTGTAGAAAGACAAGTCTAAGTGATGTATTCACAACAACCAACACCCAATAGGTCTTATTTGCTTGCTTATAAAAAATAAGGGAAAAAAGTGTTCATACATTGCTTTTATAGTGCCCAGAGAGATTTAATTCAAAGGGCCCCCAAACGGGGGCGGGAACGGAACACACAGGGAACCCCGAACACACAAGTTTTTATTAAAGCCCGTTTTTAATTTGGGCCCGAATGTTTCTTCGGGGGAAACCCCAAAGGGGGGGAAAGTTTTCGGCAAAGGGGGGCTTTTTGGGGTTTCTTTAAAACTGGGGCGGAAACTTTTTCTCCGGGGGAACCCCCTTTATTTGGGAAAAAAGTATTCATCGAAGCAAAACTTTTGGGGGGGTTTCCCCAAAAAATTTTTGGGCCAACATTGTTCTGGGAACATTCCCCCCTATTCGACAAACCCTTTTCCCTTTCAAATTGGCGAGAGCAAAAGTTCTCCTTTTAGGAAAAAAAGAAAAAAAAATAAAAAAAAAAAAAAAAGGATGAGGGTTTTATCGTGGGTTTTCTCCACTCGCTTCGGGGGAAAATTTGGTTTTTTTGTTGATTGGGGAGGCCCCAGCCTTGTCTCGGGGACCCAAAAATGAGTGTAGTTAGTTAAATTTTACCCTTTGAGGGATGTTTAAAAAGTTATTGATTTCTTCAAAAACTTGATTTGGACTTTAGCCTACTTTTTGGGATCATGCTGTCTGCTGCGGGTCGGGGCCGCAAGTTGGGGCCCCAAAGGTTTGGGAAATCTCCTTTACAAGCCATTTGGGGAAAACAAAAAATTTAAATTTTTGGACGGCCCCAAAATATGTTCGGGGGGAAAACAAAAAATTTCAGTCAAAAAAGGGAAATTCATATTTTCGTCAAAAAAACTTTTCCAAATTAGGGTTCGGCGAAAAAAAAAAAACATTCCCCCAAAGTTTAAAGGGAACGGGTTTTAAAATATAAAAAAAATTTAAATTTTTAACAGCCACCTAAAAAACAGGTAAAAAAAAGGACATGGCGGGGGGAAAAAACCCAAGGCGGGAAAAGCGGGAAGGCTTTGGGCAGGGTCTTCTTTTTTGGGACACAAAAAAATGTCGGGAAAGGGTTTGATTTTAGGGGGCCCCCCCCGGGAGGAGGGTTTTTCTGACTTATCTGTTTTATTTTATTAAACAATTTTTTTTGGACGCGGGGGAAAGAAATTTCGGGTTGGGACTGCCCCAAAGGGGAAACCCCCGGTGAAAAAAAAAAAAAACAAACCCCCAAAAAAAAAAAGTTCCCAAAACCATCCCATTGGTTTAACCGGAAAAAGAAAAACGGAAGGTGTTTTTTTGTTTTTTTTTTTTTTTGTGGGTTGGGTGTTTTTTCTTTTTGGTGTGTGTTCCGTGTGTTTTTGGGTGTTGTTTGGGTTTTGGTGTGTGTTGTGTGTGTGTGTTGTGTTTCTTTTTTTGTTTTTTTTTGTTTTTTTTTTTTTTTAGCTTGAGAAAGGGGATTACCCATACAATTTCCCAGGTTTGATTTTTTCCCCCTCAAAAAACAGCATTTTTCCCCCATTCCCCAACAAAAAACAGGAAGAGAAAAACCAGAAACAAGCAGACATCTAAAGCACCGGGTCGCTAGTCCGGCGCTTTCTTGAGCCTACTTTTTTTCTTTTTCTTTTTTTACCTTGTTGGGGGGTTTTTTTCGGTTTATACTTTTTTGGGGTTTCGACACCTGTAGGGCCAAAAGGGGGAACTTCATTTAGGAAAATTCACACAAAACTCGCAAGCTTTTAAACAAAAGAAAAATCCCCTTTCAAAACCCCAAAGGTTGGGCCGGCATAAAAGAAATCAAAAATTTATTCGAGATCCAACAATAAAAAGATTTTAAAAAAAACCCCTTTTTATTTATGGGTGGACATTTGGGCAACCCCCCCCCCCCATGCCCAAAATTTTCCCGGGAAATCACCTTTCAGGGCCCCCCAAAACGGGGCACCTTTAAAAATGGGGGTTGGGGTATTTTGTTTTTAGAACAAATTCTTTGTTTTTGGAATTTTTTGGGAAAAAAAAATGCTGTCAAAACTCGAACGGTTGCTGAGACGTGCCCCTTTGGCTGGTTTAAAGACTTTCAAAGGGGGAGATTTTTTGGGGGTAAAAATTAGTTCTTTGTGTACGCATGTTTGTTTATTAATGTATAGGGCAGACACACATAAATTTCCATACAAAAATAAAAAAACGTTTCATACGCTGAAAGTCTTTCAATAAACACTCAGTGGGTTTTTCAAAATTGGGAAACCCTTTTTTTCTTCTTCTTCTTCTTTTCTCTCTCTCTCTCTCTCTCCTCTCTTCCTTCCTCTCTCTCTCTCTCTCTCTTCTCTCTCTCTGTGGTTTAGTCCCCTGTCACGGCCAGAGAAATGGAAAGAATGGGTGAACGCACTAAATTACAAATGGTTTTGTCTTAAACGCGCCCAGCCCTCACGTCATTTTTACGCAGGCCACGTTTCTAGTTTGGGCGAGTGCGTTTTTCGAGTCGGAGGGCATAATGACATGATAAGCGGTTGACAGGAAAAATGTTAAAAGTCGGGGAAACAAAAAAATCGGTTTTTCCCTTTGGGGGGAAAAGGGCAGAGTTTTAGGAGCCGGGTTAAAGTTTGAGGTGGCCGTCCTGGGCTTTTTCCCTCCTAAAAGAGCCTTTAAAGGGTTTTGTGGACCCTAAAGCAAATTTAACCATTTAAGCACTGGTTTACCGGGGTTTTTCCCCTAAAAAATGACGTCAACCCACATCCCCGGGTGGGAAAATTAAGTCCCACATCATCAAATTTCAAACCTGGGGGTGTGGGGGGGGGGGGGGGGGGGGGGGGGGGGGGGGGGGAGGGCAAAGGAAATTTATTTCCAAAGGGAAAGGGGATTTGAGTAGTTGATATTTCACCCCCTGGTAAGTTGTCCTTTAAACTCGGAACAAAATTTATTAGCCATGCCGCTTCGGGCGAAGGAAGCAACTCATCCTGATAAAGAGTGAGACGTGCAGCTCGACAAAGCCGTGTCTTCTTTTGGTCACAAACAAAACTCTTTTTTTTTTTTGGGTTGTTGTTGGTTGTTGTGGGTTGTTGTGGGGGGTGTTTTTGGGGTGGTGTTTTTGTGTTTGGTGTTGTGTGTGTGTTGTGTATTTTTGGGGTGTGTGTGTGTGTGTTTTTTGTGTTTGTTTGTGTGTGTGTGTGGGTTGTGTGTGTGTGTGTTGTGTTGGTGTGTATTGGTTTGTGGTGGTGGTGTGTGTGGTTTTGTGTGTGGTTTGTGTGCTTTCGTGTGTGTGTGTTTTTGTGTATGCGCTGTGTGCTTGGTCGTGGTGTTGTGTGTTTTTTTTGTGTGTGTGTGTGTGTGGGGTGTGTGTGTGTGTGTGTGTGTGTGTGTGTGTTTTTTTTTTTTGTTTGTGGTGTTGTTGTGTTGGGGGGTTTTTTTTCCGCCTTTTGGGGGGTTTTTTGTGTTGGGGTTTTTTTTGGGGGGGTTTTGTGGTGGTGTGTGTGTGTGTGTTGCTTGTGTTGTGTGTGGTTTGTGTGTGTGTGGTTGGGTTTTTTGGGGGTGTGTGCTTGCGTTTTTCGGGCGTAGGTGCTGGTGTGTGTGTGTGTGTGTGTGTGTTGGTGTGGTTTTGTGGGGTGTGTGTTGTGGTGTGGGGGGGGTATTTATTAGCCCCCCCCCATTTCTGTAAACAGGAATTTGTCTTGTTGACGCCCAAAAACAGCGCAAAAAAGCAAAAAAACAATAGCCTGTTAAGGGTTTTAAAATAAATAAGGTTAAAAAAACTTAAAATCTTGAAATCAAAAGTAAACAACACACACCACACACACACACACACACACACCCCACACACAACACACACCCCCCCACACACACACAACACCACACACACACAAACAAACACAACACAAACACACACCCACACAAACCCCCACACACACACACCCACAACACCACACACACAACCACCACACACCAGAAAAAAACCCCCCCACACACCACACACCACACACACACCACCCACCACCCAAAAAAAACAAACCCCACCCCCCACACACACACACACACACACACACACACACACACACACACACACACACACACACACGCATTCACACACACACACGCACACACACACACACACACACGCACACACACACACACACACACACACACACACACACACACACACACACACACACACACACACACACACACACACACACACACACACACATTATATCATGTACTGATATCAAGTGTTAAAGGTACCATGACTGCACAATTTGTCGCCTTCTCGTTGATGACAAAAAGTGCCACAACAAGGCTTCTTTTTGCCCTTTGTTTCCGGTTTGCCTGTTTTTGAAGAACATGCCAGTCGACAGTGATAAAGCGACCAAAGACAACAATATATATACTGCATGGGACATTCATGATCAGCGAACTGCACCTTCTGCTCTCAGCCTTGGCATCCCGCTTTTCGTTAAGAAGAGGACGGTTTGTTTTGTAAGTTTTAAAACCATTTTTTATTGTGTCCCTTGTCGCCGGATCTAGAGACTTGCTGCCACACTCCCGAAATAAACCATCGTCCACAGCGGGCGATGAGGACGTCGAATCTCTGGCTCTGTCTCTGTCTCTCTGTGTTTCTGTCTCCGTATCTCTGTCTCTCTGTGTCTCTGTCTGTCTCTGTCTCTGTCTGTCTCTCTCTCTGTCTCTGTCTATCTGTCTATCTCTGTCTCTCTGTCTATCTCTGTTTCTCTCTCTCTGTGTCTATCTCTGTCTCTTTGTCTCTGTCTTTCTCTTTCGTTTTACTCACTCATTCATGTCTATATGTATATAAATAATGCCTGTAATTTGATATCTATATTCATCAGTAGCTTAGCAAGGACTATTTTTGGCAGGTTTTGACTAAACCCAAAACTAAAATCCTTGTAAATAAAGTTTTTATTTAGTTTTCCTGTCTGTCTCTGTTTCTGTCTTCTGTCTACGTCTCTCTCCCCCCCCCCTCTCTCTCTTCTCTTCACCACCACACCACACACACAAAAACACACACACACACACACACACACAACACACACACACACACACCATCACCCCCCCACACACACACACACACCCCACACACACACACACCACACACAAACACACACACACACACACACCACACACACTCACACAACACACACACACACACACACACCACACCACACACACACCACACACCACACACACACTCACATATCCTCTCCCCCCCCCCTCTTTCTTCTGCCCTTCTGTTTTCTCTGTCTCTTCTGTCTCTGTCTCTCTTCCCTCTTCTCTCTCTTCTGTCTCTCTCTCCCCTTTTCCTCTCTCTCTCTCTCTCTCTCCTCTCTCTCTCTCTCTCTCTCTCTTTAGCAAGTTTTGAACCTAACTCAATCCTTGTAAAATAAGTTTTCAGTTCTCTCTCTCTCTTCGGAGAAGTTTTAAACCCAAAAAGAATGTACGTGAAACAAATTTTTCAATATGCTCCTCTTCCTATTTCATTTAAATTACTTTTGGAACATCTTGTTCTTTCATCTTTCTCTCTCCCCCGGGTTGTGTGTTGTGTGTTGTTGTTGTGTGTTGTGTGTGTGTGTGTGTGTGTGTGTGTTGTGTGTGTGTGTGTGTGTGTGTGTGTGTGTTTTACATATTTCTATTGTGTCTCTTCTCTCTCTCTCTCTCTCTCTCTCTCTCTCTCTCTCTCTCTCTCTCTCTTAAAGTTACGCAATCCTGCCTGCCCTGTAAAACGGTCTAACGTCACATTATAACAAGGAACATTGCCAGGTAAACCCCAAGTGCCTCCGGGTAACTATATCTCCTTGTACTGCAAATGAGTATGCGGTATCATCCCGTTTCACTCCTGTCAAGCATGGCGGTGTCATTCATTTCCTTGTGTCCCGCTTACTTGTCAGCGAAAATGGGCTTGTGTTTAAGCTATAAGTCATGGCGTGTGTGACCTTGGTGGAGTACGTGCAATTATCTCCCTTGCAAGACAATAGTTGTCTCATCTTAGATGACGGTGATCGTACCTGCTGTGACACTTGACGGCGCTTTCTATGCTGCCAGTGCCGGTAATCGTTACTGACGAAAGTAGGATGAACTGAAAATAAAATCAGCGGAGTATTTTAACCTAACATTCCCTGGTTGAGATTTCATTTTGATCTCTTCAATCTGTTCCTGGACGAAGCATGTTTTGAAAAAGCCATAGCTTCTTTCAGTATTTCTTTTTGTTCCTTCAGGAAGTTTCTCTGAAGTGAGACTTCCTTTTGGGTGAAAATAAATCTGAAGCAAGAATGACTGCTAGCGTTCTAAAGCAAAATCCAAACACATGAAAGGTTCAAAAGAAGGCTTATTTAATAGGACATAGATACACAGTCTGCACATTTTCGGGGTAATCCCCTTCGTCCAACGACAAAACGACACTTAAACAACAGTTAAACGATTAAAAACGATTAAAAAATGAGATGACTGAATCTCTTGTTTGGTTGAGTTATTTTTCTTGTCCACTTTTGGGTTTACCTTGCCCACGGACTTGACTGACTGGTACCGCTTAACGTTCACACAAACCACATACGGTCTATTACTGACGGGGAAGAGGGGGAGATGGGGGACAAGGTGC
>JABMCL010003101.1:632500-635000 GCA_018857735.1 Alviniconcha marisindica | reverse complement strand
GGAAATTGGTAAGTTATTAGGTTAATTTGTATCTGATATATACCATGCATGGATGTTCGTGTTACTGAGGATATACAGGGCACTTGTGCCAACTGGCTGTTGGCGAGCTATTAGGTTAAACTGTAGCTGGTATTTGCTATGCATAAATGTTCGTGTCACCGAGGACATACAAGGTACTTGTGGAAATTATTAGGTTAATTTGTAGCTGATGATAGATTTGTAGCTGATATATACCATGCATGGATGTTCGTGTTACCGAGGATAGGGCACTAGTGCCAACTGGCTGTTGGCGAGCTATTAGGTTAATTTGTAGCTGGTATTTGCCATGCATGGATGTTCGTGTCACCGAGGACATACAAGGTACTTGTACGATATGGAAATTATTAGGTTAATTTGTAGTTGATATATACCATGCATGGATGTTCGTGTCACCGAGGACATACAAGGTACTTGTACGATATGGAAATTATTAGGTTAATTTGTAGCTGGTATTTGCCATGCATGGATGTTCGTGTCACCGAGGATATACAGGGTACTTGTACGATATGGAAATTGGAAAGTTATTAGGTTAATTTGTAGCTGATATTTACCATGCATGGATGTTCGTGTTACCAAGGATATACAGAGCACTTGCGCGATGTGGCTGTTGGTGAGCTAATAGGTTAATTTGTAGCTGGTATTTACCATGCATGAATGTGCGTGTTACCGAGGACTCACAGGGTACTTGTACGAAGTGGCAGTTAGCAAGTTATTAGCTTAATTTGCAGGTGATATTTACCGGGCGTGAATATGTGTTCTCGAGGATACACAGGATACTTGTGCAATGTGGCATCTGCTAAGCTACTAGGTTAATTTGTAGCTGATATTTACCATGCATGAATGTTCGTGTTACCGAGGATATACAGGGTACTTGTGCGACGTGGTAGTTGGTAAGTTATAGATTCATTTGTGGGTCATATTTACCATGCATGGATGTTCGTGTTACCGAGGATATACAGGGTACATGTGCGATGTGGTAGTTGGTAAGTTATTAGGTTAATTTGTAGGTGATATTTACCATGCGTGAATGTGTGTGTTACTGAGGGTATACAGAATAGACTATTTGTGTGATATAAAAATTGGTGAGTTCCTGTGTTAATGTGTAGGTGAAATTTACCATATACATGTATATTCGTGCCGTACGCAGGGTACTCGTGTGAATGGAAGTTGGAAATTACTATGTCAATTTGTATTTACAAGTGCACGCATGCTACTTGTTTGATGTGGAAGTTGGTAAGTTATTATGCTAATTTGTAAGTGATACTTTTCTTTTTACCTGACTGTGTGTGTTTGGTGTCTTACTATCATCACCTCACTGTATTGTGTTTACTGGCTGTATCACTTTCATCATCACCTGACTGTGTGTGTTTACTGGTTATACTATCATCACCTGACTGTATTGTGTTTGCTGGCTATATCATTATCATCATCACCTGACTATGTGTGTTTACTGGCTATACTATCATCACCTGACTATGTCTGCTGGCTATATCATGATCATTATTACCTGACTGTGTGTGTTTACTGGCTATAATGTCATCACCTGACTATGTTTGCTGGCTATATCATTATCATCATCAACTGACTGTGGTTTCTGGCTACATCATTATCATCATCACCTGCCTGTATGTGTTTGGTGACTATTCTATTATCACCTGATTGAGTTTGCTGGCTATGCCATTATCATCATCATCTGGCTGCATTGTGTTTGCTAGCTATATCATTATCATCATGATCTGACTGTATTGTGTTTGCTGGCTATACCATTATCATCATTATCTGGCTGTATTGTGTTTGCTGGCCATATCATCATCATCATCATCTGATTGTATTGTGTTTGCTGGCTATACTATTATCGCTGACTGTATTGTGTTTGCTGGCTACGTCACTGTCATCATCACCTGACTGTGTGTGTTTACTGGCTATACTATCATCATCACCTGATTGTATGCGTTTGCTGGCTATATCATTATCATCATCACCTATTTATGCTGGCTATACTGTCATCATCTGGCTGTATTCTGTTTGCTGGATATATCATTATCATCATCACCTGACTATGTTTGTTGGCTATACTGTCATCGTCTGGCTGTATTGTGTTTGCTGGCTATACTATCGTCATCACCTATATGTGTTTGCTGGCTCGTCATATCCACTGTCATCATCCACTGTATATGCCCTGAATATCCACTGTCATCATCACCTGAATGAGTGTGTTTGCTGGTTATACTACCACCACCTGACTGCGTGTGTTTGCTGGCTCATCATATCCACTGTCATCATCACCTGACTGAGTGTGTTTGCTGGCTATACTACCATCACCTGACTGAGTGTGTTTGCTGGCTATACTACCATCACCTGACTGAGTGTGTTTGCTGTGCTCAGCCAAGCTGGCCGACAGCTGTCCGCAGACCGTCCCCTGCAAGTCGGGAAGGTGTACGAAGGACGCCAGGGGCAACGT
>JABMCL010003101.1:622500-625000 GCA_018857735.1 Alviniconcha marisindica | reverse complement strand
CGATCGTTTCAACTCTAAGTGTTGGTATGATCGAATCGTTCCAAACTCTAAGTGCTGGTTTACGATATCTTTCCTCCAACCATTGCCTTGTTGTGCTTAAAATTAATAGCAATACGGTTGTAAACGACAACTCAGATTATATCAGGCGTTTCTTTCATAACAACACACATTGCTTACACTACCACAAATAAAAGCAAACTCGTTTGAATATATTTTATAGCCAATGCAGACGATTCTCGTGTTTACGTGAGTGCTTCGAGGCTATGTTGCTTCCAATATCATTAGTATACCCAAAACTTTTGGGGTGGGGGAGTAGGGGGTGGGTGGGAGGGGGGCGCTGAGAGCGAATATGGACAGATATTCGGAGATGAAGTGTCTCTTCAGTGGCGTAACCAGTTATGACAGAGTTTGGAGTAAAAGTGCCGGAAAGAGAGTTTCGAAGTGAGCAATCGTTTTTGTGTTGATTATGAAAAGGTAAAATATTAAGAGAAACAAATAAAAGTTTAATAAGACGTTTTATTATTAGTAATGCGTATACAAAGAAAATTAAGATCAGAACCATTGCAGTAAATGTTTTAATTAGTCAAGTATTAAACAGTGCGCAGTAACACACCATTCCTCTCTTTCATTTGAACCAAGGTTTAAGTCTCATATTTTATCATTTGAACATCGTTGTGCTCTCTCCTTCTATCTCTGTCTCTCTGTCTCTCTGTGTCTGTCCCTGTCTCTCTCTATCTGTCTGTCTGTCTGTCTGTCTGTCTCACTCTCTCTCACTCTCTCTCTCTCTTTCTCTCTCTTTGGCTTAAAATCTCTATAACCCTGCACTGTGAAATTGTTTTAATATTGTAAACAGTTGACGGAATGTGGATTAATGAATATCAATGGCCATATGTAATAGTTTCTCTGTGTGTGTAACCCTGTGCTGCGGAATATGTTTGGTACATTGTGACTGTGTTGCTTAAATTGACGTTTTTTTGTGTGCCGGTTTTTACATTTGTAAGCGTTTGCTAAACGCACACGGACGTATGTTAATAATCTGGTTGTGAGTGCCAGATGTCCTGAGTCAAATTCCAAGCAGTGGTTTACAACATCCTTCCTCCGACCGCTGCCGTAATTGGTTACAGCTTAACTAGGTCTCCGAAAACTGTAAGCTAACGGACAGCATTTCGTCGGTGCTCAAATGGCAGTAAGTTTGCAACAGGTATTTTTAATCAGATTTAAATTTAATGCTGATTTTTTGTTATGGTGTTGTTGTTGTTGTTTTTTCTCTTCTTTTTCTTTCTTTTTTCTTTTCTTTTTTTTTCTTCTCTTTTTTCTTTCTTTTTTCTTTCTTTTTTCTTTTCTTTTTCTTTCTTTTTTCTTTTCTTCTTTTTCTTAGTTTTGCTTCTTTTTTGTCTTTCTTAGTTTTGCTCTTTTTTATGTTGTTAGTTTGTTGTTTCTTTGTTTTGCTTTTTTTATGTTTTTGTTTGTATGTTGTTTCTTTGTTTTGCATTTTTTTTTTTTTAATTTAAGAATAGAATCTCTCATAATACTGAATACGCCAGCACAATCAAACCAAGAGTTTTCGAATCCAGACGGAAGTAGCATTGTACCTGACGCGCCTGATGTTTAAAACATCGACGTTCTGTTGCAGCCACATTCTTTGTACTCAAATGCTTCTCTAATATTACTGAGGACGGCGACTTCGGTGCATAGATGCTCAAAAGCTTCTCTAATAATTATTAAAGCGGACGCTGACAGCGCGAGATTTATACGGGCGATTTCAGTACATAGATGCTCAAACGCTCCTCTGATAATTATTACTGCGGATGGTGACAGCGCGAGATTTAAGTAGTGCCCTTTTAATGGCGTAACCAGCTACGGCAGAGTTTGGAGGAAGGGTGCGAGAAAACGACGCTTGGAATGTGATCTTCATTCTTACGCCACTCTCCTACTTTTTTTTTCTTTTTCTTTTTTCTCCAGTTTGTTCTCGATGTCTGCATCGTTGTTTCAGCCACATACTATGAAATTCTGTCATCGTTTTATCTGAGCTCACAAAGCTGGACATGTAACGTGGATGCTTACAGCTGGTTGTAAATCAAACCAAATTGGAAGGTTTAGATACGGGATTGTTATTATGTCGTTGCCACGGTGACACGACAACTAAAAGAATGGTTCGAATGTCAACAGAACAAAGTGTATGAAAAATGACTGCATAAACGTGTTAGCGTCCGTAAAGTATTGTCAAATTTGATCGAATATTTGACAAAATATATCACCAGCTCCTGCTTTTAACATTTTTGTTTTATTTCTATTTTCTTGATAAAGTCACCACCAGCGTACAATGCAGACATCGAGGTATCCTGTACATGTGTACATGACTATTTCTCTGTTGCGATACGTATCTAACTGTTGTTCGAAGGAGAACGAATGGGAACCTATTTAACTGAAAACAGCATCGAAGTTCGAACAAACTCAATTTTGGGGAAACTTCTGAGAGAGACGGGGTGGAGCGCATACG
>JABMCL010003101.1:617500-620000 GCA_018857735.1 Alviniconcha marisindica | reverse complement strand
GCATTTCCACTTTTTACTAGAGAACAGACGCGTACGTATAGACAATGTGAGATAAACCACTGTGCATGGTATTTGTTAGCGTTTTCCGATTGGCTTAATTATTACTTGAAAAGTAAAAAGCACCCCCCCCCCCCCCCCCCAAAAAAAAAAATTATATAAAAAAATCAACAAAAATTATAATAATAATAATAAACAAAACAATAATAATAATAATAAACAAAATAAAAATAAATAAAAACGAGACAAACTGAACGACACTGCATTTTGTGGATATGGTTACCCGCCCTCATTAAAATCATCCCTTCTCATCCGCTATCCTCACGCCTGCATGCTTTGTGTGACGGACAGACACTCTGACCCTTGTAGCAACAGGAACGTGTGTAGTGTAGGCCCTGTAGGTACTGTAGGCCCTGTAGGTACTGTAGGCCCTGTAGGTATTGTAGGCCCTGCAGGTACTGTAGGCCCTGTAGGTGCTGTAGGCCCTGTAGGTACTGTAGGCCCTGTAGGTACTGTAGGCCCTGTAGGTACTGTAGGCCCTGTAGGTACTGTAGGCCCTGTAGGTACTGTAGGCCCTGTTGGTATTGTAGGCCCTGCAATGTGCCTTTTCTGACAGTCAGCTGTACAAGTAACCCTGCCACACCAAGCGTTGTGCTGTTCCTTGTAGGCTGTACAAATAACCCGTCACGACAAGCGTTGTGCTGTTCCTTGTAGGCTGTACAAATAACCCGTCACGACAAGCGTTGTGCTGTTCCTTGTAGGCTGTACAAATAACCCGTCACGACAAGCGTTGTGCTGTTCCTTGTAGGCTGTACAAATAACCCGTCACGACAAGCGTTGTGCTGTTCCTTGTAGGCTGTACAAATAACCCGTCACGACAAGCGTTGTGCTGTTCCTTGTAGGCTGTACAAGTAACCCGTCACGACAAGCGTTGTGCTGTTCCTTGTAGGCTGTACAAGTAACCCTGCCACACCAAGTGTGTTGCTGTTCCTTGTAGGCTATACAAGTAACCGCCACACCAACCGTTCTGCTGTTCCTTGTAGGCTATACAAGTATCCCGCCACGACAAGCATCTTGCTGTTCCTTGTAGGCTGTACAAGTAACCCATCACGACAAGCGTTGTGCTGTTCCTTGTAGGCTGTACAAATAACCCGTCACGACAAGCGTTGTGCTGTTCCTTGTAGGCTGTACAAGTAACCCATCACTACAAACGTCCTGCTGTTCCTTGTAGGCTGTACAAGTAACACTAACTGTCAGAAAAGGCACAACGAAAGGCATGCATTCATTAGGAACGTTTGACAATAAAAACTGAAGTAGCTTATATGTTTCTTCCCTCTTATTTTCTGCGATTTCGTTACCCAGCCAATTAAATTAGTCTGCGTTAGTACATATGTATATGAAATTAAAAGGAATAGAGGAGTTTTTTGAGCTGCACATCAGTAGAAATAGTAGCATAGAAGCGATGGGGGAAGCGGGGAGGGGTGGTACAAAGTGGTACAAAGTGCCGGATTGGTGATCGAAGGATCGCGGGGGTTCGAGTCCCGGCAGGAGCGGCGGGAGATTTTGTTTTTCTTCTGTTTTTTTTTTTCACCCAGGGTCAACTGTCTGTGCTGACGCTTACTTCGGTATCCGTTCCACCTCCGTGTTACCGCAATAGAGCGCAAACGATTCCGGTCATTCTGCCAAAAGCGCAAGCGGCAGGTTACGGCTAAGCATATATGCGTTGTGCTGTTCATTGTAGGCTGTACAAGTAACCAGCCACGACAAGCGTTGTGCTGTTCCTTGTAGGCTGTACAAGTATCCCATCACGGCAAGCGTCCTGCTGTTCCCTGTAGGCTGTACAAGTAACCCGCCACGACAAGCGTTGGGCTATTCCTTTGCTATTACTTGTAGGCTATACAAGTATGCCGGCACGACAAGCGTTCTGCTGTTCCTCTTCTATGACTTGTAAACTATACAGGCAACATGCCGCGACAAGCATTGGGCTATTCCTTGTAGGCTACACAAAGTAACCCCGCCAATACAAGCGTTGGGCTGTTTCTTGTAGGCTACACAAAGTAACCCCGCCAATACAAGCGTTGGGCTGTTCCTTGTAGGCTACACAAAGTAACCCCGCCAATACAAGCGTTGGCTGTTCCTTGTAGGCTACACAAAGTAACCCCGCCAATACAAGCGTTGGGCTGTTTCTTGTAGGCTACACAAAGTAACCCCGCCAATACAAGCGTTGGGCTGTTCCTTGTAGGCTGCACAAAGTAACCCCGCCAATACAAGCGTTGGGCTGTTCCTTGTAGGCTACACAAAGTAACCCCGCCAATACAAGCGCTGGGCTGTTCCTTGTAGGCTACACAAAGTAACCCCGCCAATACAAGCGCTGGGCTGTTCCTTGTAGGCTACACAAAGTAACACACCACGACAAGCGTTCTGCTGTTCTTCTGCTGTTGTTTGTAGGCTATACAAGTAACGCACCACTACAAGCGTTCTGCTGTTCCTCTGCTATTATTTG
>JABMCL010003101.1:610000-612500 GCA_018857735.1 Alviniconcha marisindica | reverse complement strand
CACACACACACACACAACACACACACACACACACACACACACACACACACACACACACACACACACACACACACACACACACACACACACTACTGTCCTTCACTCAAGTGTGTCCTCTTTACAAACCTCATACCTCTAAATCCCTTTTTTTCCCTTCTCTTCCAAGTATGTCCGTGGTGGTTACGTCCCTGAATAATAATCACGTTTACCCACATTGGTACGCCTAGATTTTTGAGGTCACGAGATCACGATATATATGCATACGAGAAAAACGATTGTCCTTTACTCAAGGATCTCCTCTTCACAAACTTCTCTAAATCCGTTATCTGCTGTTATTTTTCTTCTCCCCTAGGTATGACGGTGGTGCTTGTGGCTCTGACAGCAACCACTGTGTCATGCGCCTTGAAACGACGCAAGCTGAAGAACCGGAAGAAACGGAAGAACGACAAAGCGGTCAAACTGGCCCTTAGCAACATGAAGCGAATGCAGATGTCGTCACTTCCGTGGTCTTTTTACAACCGATGACACGTGGCTGGGACCGGAAGTGGAATGGGCTGTCTAACTGCAAACTGTCACGCTACATCTTGCATACATTTTCGCTTCTCGATTACATGATAAGTTTAATATGTGTTTTTGTCGCCCTTCATTTCTTTATTGTGAAGCATCCTAAACTCTCCGAGTGCTTTATTGTTCCAAACTCTTGTTGTACAATGATCAGTACTTGTTCGCTGTAAATGTGCATAGTAAGGTCTCTCTTTTTTCTCCTCTTTTTTTTTTCTTTTCTTTTTTTCTTCTCCACCACCCCCCACCCCACCCCTTTTTTTTCTCCTTTTTTTTTCTCTCTTTTCTTTTCTTGTGTTCCTATTGTTTTACTTCGCGTGTTTGATTTCTGTATATTCTTGCCGTCGACGTTTATGGTAAATGTATTCTTGCTTTTAGTGCTTTTAATTGCTATTGGTAGAGGTAAGCGGGTAAACCATTTGGAAGAACGCTGCATCCATTCACTTCTACACTGTAGACACTTTCACACGACGTTTCACGTTCATTTATGCTGTAGCTTAAACAACTATTGGCTTGTGGTTGCAACGTATAAAGAGAGTGTGTGCGTGCGTGCGTGCGTGCGTGCGTGTGTGTGTGTGGGGGGGAGGGGGGGGGGCTATCTTCTTCCTCCTCCTCCTCGTCTTCTTCTTCTTCTCCTTCCAGTAACATCCACGGTCAAGTGTGTGCAGAATGGTGTAGCTGAAATCTAAGTAACGGAGGGAGGGAATTAAGAGACATAGGAAGTCAGTAGCGGTGCTGTCTTACAGACGTGTTGCTCTGTATGGAACTGCTGGAAGGCAGGGCTGGTTCTGGGGCTCCCATTGTTGATGACCTACAGCACAGCCCCAGACACAGCTCCGTGTTGTACCTTGACTCACAAAGCGCAGCATTCTAAAAAGAAAGAAAGACGACCAAAAAACAACAACAACAAAACGACAAGGGAACAAGAATAAAAACAACAGCAACAACAAAAAAGAAACAGATTTTTTTAAATAAAAAATCAACAACAACAACACACACACACACACACACACACACACACACACACACACACACACACACACACACACACACACACACGCACTCACACACACGCAAGTACGTATGCACGCATTCACGCACGCACGCACACACACACACACACACACACACACACACACACACACACACACACACACACACACACACACACACACACACACACACACACATCAGGACACACGCACACACACACACACACACACACACACACACACACACACGGCGCGCACGCACGCACACACACACACACACACACACACACACACACACACACACACACACACACACACACACACACACACACACACACACACATCAGGACATCCCTACTAAACATACGACGGCAATGCAAAGAGTAATTACTGCATAGCCTCTTTTCCAGGCTGTACAGAACAGGGGATATTTAGTCTGTTGCACCCCAACCTGTCTGCGGCTCTGATTGGTTGAAAGGAATCGTCCAATTAGCCGTCGGCTTCTTCTTCTTTTTCTTCGCCCTGATATAACCGCACTGGTTGACTTGGTGTAAAACACAAATTCATTTATTTACTCTTCTTCTTCTTCCGTTAATGACCATCGGCCGCAAAGCTGGCCATTACTGTCATCCTAGGGTACTGGGCAGCGTTGATAGTGATACAGGCAGGGGGGAAAGTTTTGGAATTTGTTGGGAGGGGGATGACACCTTCGACTTGAAGGTGCCATGGGTGGGGGACAAAACTGCATCCAGGGGAAGTTCGTACCAGTCCCTGACTATGCGGGATCTTCTTTGATCTTCTTTGAAGTACTTGATCTTCTTTGGATGATCACCTTGGTAAACCTATTAATGAAACTTTGATAAAATCTTGATAAAACCTATTATCTATATCTATCTTCTTTGGATGATCTCCTTGATCAGTCAGTTTTCTATTCTCCTTGGAGGATC
>JABMCL010003101.1:585000-597500 GCA_018857735.1 Alviniconcha marisindica | reverse complement strand
ATAATACTTTATG
Source organism: Alviniconcha marisindica (assembly GCA_018857735.1). Classification (NCBI taxonomy): domain Eukaryota; kingdom Metazoa; phylum Mollusca; class Gastropoda; family Provannidae; genus Alviniconcha; species Alviniconcha marisindica. The sequence continues at coordinate 597,487 of JABMCL010003101.1, read as the reverse complement.
TAAATTGTTTTGGTAGGACTATGCTCTACATGTGTATACAATATCATATTTATGTTAATATGTATCATGTGAGCGCTCAGGGCGTTGATGAGCGCATGATAAATGTACATTATTATTATTATTATTATTATTAAAGGTAAACAAAGCAAGCTGATCACGAATACGTTCAAGCTGCGAATCCTGGTTCATCATGCCTCTCTCTCTCTCTCTCTCTCTCTCTCTCTCTCTCTCTCTCTCTCTCTCTCTTTCTTTCTTCTTCTTCTCTCCCCCTCCCTCCCCCCACGTACCACTGAACCATGTTATGTTTTCGTGATTTACAAATAATTGCGAGATACGTCAACACCATTTTTGCTATGTATACGTCTTATTTATTCATTGTCATTTCAAAGTATTTTCAATGATTTTGCTGTTCCTGTATGTTTATTACAATTAATAGTGGTAGTATTATATTTTAATATTTTATTTGTTTATATATTGTTTATCCTGTTTAAATATTAATCGAGTTTGTAAAACATTTTTATTTTTATTTTTATATAATTGTTTCTCCAGTTTTCACTTATTCGACAGCTTAGCAAGGACTAGTTGTTAGACAGGTCTAAATGAATCTAAACTACAATCCTTGGAAAATAAAGTTTTCGAGTTCGAGTTCGAATTCTCTCGCTCTCTCAAAGAATTTTCACTGATTTTTGCTGTTCCTGTATGTTTATTACTATTAATAGGGATAGTGTTATATTTTATTTGTTTGTATATTGTTTATCATGTTTAAATATTAATCGAATTTGTAAAGTTTTGTTGTTGTTTGTTTTTGTTTTTTGTTTTCATATAATTGTTTCTCCATGTTTCACTTATTCAGTAGTTTAGCAAGGACTAGTTGTTAGACAGGTCTAAATGAACCTAAACTACAATCCTTGGAAAATCAAGTTTTCGAGTTCGAGTTCGAGTTCGAGTTCTCTCTCTCTCTCTCTCTCTCTCTCTCTCTCTCTCTCTCTCTCTCTCTCTCTCTCTCTCTCTCTCACACACACACACACACACACACACACACACACACACAAATACACACACACACACACACACACACATACACACACACACACACGCACACACACGCACACACCACACACACACCACACACACACACACACACACACACACACACACACACACACACACACACACACACACACCACGCACACATCAAATCGAACAGAGCTGTGTTAGTCAGAGTGATACAGGCTGATGAAATGTGTCTTCAGAGCGGACTTGAAAGTAGTGATTGTTGCAGCATTTCTAATGTGTGATGGCAGCGAGTTCCAGACAGAAGGGCCACAATGAGCGCAGGCACGATCACCTTTCGTCTTGTATTTATATTGTGAAAGTTTTAGGAGACGGGTGTCAGTACTGGAACGAGGAGTTCGAGCGGGAGAACAGAGATAGAGAAACATACTTACGAGTAGATGGACAGACCGCCCCTGTAGCTAATCACTCCTGAGGCTATCACGTGAGTTAAAATGAGGCCAGTCGACGAAACGAACCCGACGAATTTTGCTTTGCCTCTGCAAGCAAGCAAGCATAAACATGTATAAGCATTCGTATCCAGTTTAACACATTTTAATTCCAGTTGGACAAATGCTTTTGCTTTGCCTCTGCAAGCGAGCAAGCATAAACATGTGTAAGCATTCGTATCTAGTTTAACTCCTTTTAATTCAGGTTTGACACATGTACCCTATGTACGTGGCTTTGCACGAAGTAACACTAAACCGGTGCATGGTGGTATGGTGCACACAGAACGTACGTGCGCCGAGACGGCAGCAGTTTCACGTGACACCAGCCATGTAACAACAAACAGCGCTCTAAGTTCGTACACCATTTCGAGGTATATTCAAAAACGCGCCATAAAATACTGCAGTCACTCATTCAGAATCCATAGCTCAGGAGCTGAGTAAAAGTCGAGGTGGCGTCCTGGGCTCCCGTCTCTAATAAGCCTACGGTTTCTGTGGACGTAAAGCAACACTCAACCAACCAATCCAGAATCACGCGCGATAAGGGCGCAGTGCGTGTGCCCGAGGGAGGAAATTAGCGCTGAATAAAAGAGACCAATAACAGCACTGTTCGGTCCTTTTTACTTGCTGCTGTCTTCGTTGTCTCTGGAGAACAATGGGTTATCTTGCGAATGTTGGCTCCCGTCCTTCGTCTGGGATAGTCTGCTAAATGTTCCTGACATTTATGGAATGTCCAAAGAATGTTGGCTCCCGTCCTTCGTCTGGGATAGTCTGCTAAATGTTCCTGACATTTATGGAATGTCCAAAGAATGTTGTCAGCGGTAAAAGCAATTGTGTTTACCACCCTAAAACAAACCACACAAAAAACAAGCAAACAAACAAACAAACAACAACAACAGCAACAGCAGCAACAACAACAAAAGGGGGATTAGAAATATTAAAACTACCGCTATGCTGGATGTTTAAATCTCAACCTCCAATTCTAAACATATTGCCGTAATCACGGAGACTGAGAGACGACAGATGATTGACCACAAAGCCCAGGGAAAAAGTACGATAGGAGCCACACACACACGCACGCACGCACGCACACACTCACACACACGCACACATGCACGCACACACGCACACACGCACACACGCACACACACGCACGCACGCACGCACACACACACGCACACACACACACACACACTCACACACACACACACACACACACACACACACACACACACACACACACACACACACACACACACACACACACACACACACACACACGCACGCACACAGGTAGCAGGCACAGAGAAACCAACAGACAGACAGAGGCACAGAGAGACGAGAGATGACTGACCTCAAAGCCCAAGGAATAAGGACGATAGGAGCGATGACGTAGAACTGCATGTCGTTAGACAGATACCAGCTCCATCCAAAACACTGAAAATTCAACCACATCTCGCTTTATTGTTCAGTCACTTTGGCCTATGTGCAGTCATCACCAGCTGAAAAAGCATAGAATGCTGAATGAATGTTCAAACGAAATCGACCGTAAGATTCGCAAGTTTTGATTATCGTGTGCCTACGCAGAAGTTTCGTGGAAGTAGTTTATTCAGGTTTGAACATCTGTGCATCGTCGTAAAATAAAAAAAAGATGACTGCTTCCGTTCTAAAACAAAGTCCAAATACACGAAAGGTTAATATGAACGTTTATTTAGTGACACAACACAACCTGGGTAAGCCCCTGTTTTAAGCAACAACACAATAATTATTTAAAAAACAGTTAAACGGTGAACAATGAAACGTAGACTACCTATCTGCTTGTAACTGTGGTGTCTTTGTATCAACAATCTTTTTTTAACCTTTCAAGCGTTTGGATTACATCGTCGTAAAACGTTACTTAAACTTTGAGCTTAAGTATATATCTTGAACAGGCTTGAGATCCTGTTCTGAACATGTCCTCACTGGTCTTGGCATTGGATCCTTCACAATGTTCTTATAATCTTGAGTAGGACATCTGTGCCACAATGTTTGCTGTAATTTAATTATGTTTTGTGACTGGTGTAAATGTGTGATGCCACTACAAAACATTCCAATTGGCAATAAAGTTGTATTGTATTGTAATATTTATGCTTTGCTTTTGTGTGTGTGTGTGTATGTGTGTGTGTGTGTGGCGTGTGTGTGTGTGTGTGTGTGTGTGTGTGTGTGTGTGTGTGTGTGTGTGTGTGTGTGTGTGTGTGTGTCCGTGCGTGCGTGCGTGCGTGCGTGTGCGTGTGTGTGTGTGTGTGTGTGTGTGTGTGTGAAAATTATATATTGCCTGGATGTATTATGTTGCTCCATAAACGCTGCCTATATGTGCTGCGGTCGATTTTAGTGTTTCGATTTTAGTATTTTGATGTTTAAGTAATGCTTGTTTTATTGTAATATTTATTGAATGTTTTAAGTGATTGGTGAGCCAGAAGAATAATGTGTGTGCGTGTGTGTGTGTGTGTGTGTGTGTGTGTGTGTGTGTGTGTGTGTGTGTGTGTGTGTGTGTGTGTGTGTGAGTGTGTGTGTATGTACGCGCGCGCGCGTGCCTGCGTTCGTGCATAAGTGTGTGTGTGTATCTATGCGTGTGTACGCACATTTTTAATGTTAAGTATTTTTGTACGTGTTGAATGTTTTATGTAAATGACGAGCTAGAAGGCACATTTCTGTACAGAGAGACAATAAAATTGTATTGTAATATCTATGCAGCGGGCTCTTGGCAGTTTCTTACCATCTTCCACGTGGAGGGATTGACACTGTCTTCGCTAACTAGGACCGGTGTTCCTCAAGAAAGTGGTCTCTCAGTATTTGGACCTAGAGATGTGTCACAGCGTGTCCAAGGCCTTCCAGGTTCCTTTTTTTTTTCTTTTTTCTTTTTTTCTTTCTTTTTTCTTTCTTTCGTTCTTTGCTTTGTTTTTCGTTTTTGCTTTGGTCTCAATTTGCAAACGGTGTACTTATTCTCTTGAGTATGGGGTCCTTGGCGAGAGCTCAGGAGCTGTGTGAAAGTCGAGGTGGCCGTCCTGGGCTCCCGTCCCTAATAAGCCTACGGTTTCTGTGGACGTAAAGCAACACTCAACAACAAACCGAAGGTCTTTGGCAAAGCTCCTGTTACTGTGAACAGGGGTTTCTCGGCAATGCTCTTACCATCTTATGCAGTGGGTCCACCAGGTTATTGACGTAGAGGATGTTGAGGTACCAGTAGTCACGGCAGTTAGTCGTGGCGTCGATGCCAGTTACCTGTTGGAAGGGTCCCTCAACCATGTAGGGGTAGATGCCCATGTAGAAGAGCAGCATGACCGTGTATAATGGGGTCAGTCTGAAGAAGGAAAAGGTGCTGTAATACTCGACGTCCTCAAAGACCAAAATGTAGACATCCTCCTAAAGACAGCAATCTAAAGACCAAAATTAGACGTCCTACCAAAGGCCAAAATACGACTAAAGACCACAATCTAGACGTCCACCTAAAAACCAAAATTACACGTCCTACCAAAGACCAAAATCTAGACGTCCTACCAAAGACCACAATCTAGACGTCCTCTTAAAGACCAAAATCAGACGTCCTCCTCAAGAACAAATTACGACTAAAGATCCCAACCTAGACGTCCTCCTAATGACCACAGTCAAAACGTCCTCTTAAAGACTAAAATATAAACGTCCTCCTAAAGACCATCATCAAGACGTCCTTCTAAAGACCAGAATTAAACGTCCTACCAAAGACCACAATCTAGACGTCCTCCTAAATACCAAAATCAGACGTCCTACCAAGGACCACGATCTATACGTCCTTCTAAAAGCCAGAATTAGACGTCCGACCAAAGACCACAATCTATACGTCCTTCTAAAGGCCAGAATTAGACGTCCGACCAAAGACCACAATCTAGATGTCCTCCTAAAGACCAATACCTAGACGTCGTACTAAAGACCGAAATCAAGACGTCGTACCAAAGTCTAGGTGTCCTCGTAAAAACCCAAATCTAGACGTCCTCCTAAAGACCAAAATCTAGATGTCCCCCTAAAGACCAAAATCTAGACGTCGTACTAAAGACCAAAATCAAGACGTCGTACCAAAGTCTAGGTGTCCTCGTAAAATCCCAAATTAGACGTCCTCCTAAAGACGAAAATCTAGACGTCCTCTTAAAGACCAAAATCTAGACGACCATCTATATGCTAAAATCTAAACGTCATCCTAAGGACTAAAATCTAGGCATCCTTCTATAAAGACAAAATTCATATAAAGATGTTAAGTGTTAGTAGGTTGTACGGAAATCGTTAAGTGATAGTAAGTGGTGGGAAAGCTATTAATGTTGGTGAGTTGAGTGGAAAATGTCATATGTTACTAAGTTGTGGGGAAGTAAGTATGTTAGTATGCGGCGGGGAAGTTGTTAAGTGTTGGTTGGTGTTGGAAACATTAAGTGTTAACAGGTTGTGTGGAAGTTGTTGAACATTAGCAGGTTGTGTGGGGAATGCTGTGTCGCACTAAGTTATGGGGAAGTTGTTAAGTACCAACAAAGTGTCCGCCTTTGGAAACACAGACCCGAGAGACATCGATTAAATTCTGCAAACCAAAATAAATTTAATTTGAACATCAGGTTTCATATAGTGGATTCCATTGCACTGAAACCGGGACGATCAGTCTAGTCATTGTACCTCCATATTCTGTGGACGTAGTAGAGAACCATGGTGCTGAGAGTTAAGCCGGTTTTCTTCGTTGACCGCAGGAACAGCAAGGATGTCAGACATCCACTGCAAGTAGAAACCGGCTCTGTGCCCATCAATTCAACAAATACAACCAAGTCAGAACTAGGTAAAAAGGGACACCGTGAAGGACGGGAGTGATACAGATACAGTCGTGCAAAAACAACAACCCGCAAAGGAGGTACTGATAGAAACACTATCAAAAGAGAGAGAGGAACAGAGAGAGAGAGAGAGCAGGAGGGAAGGGGGGGGGGAGTGAGAGAGAGAGAGAGAGACAGAGAGAGAGAGAGAGAGACAGACAGACAGACAGACAGAGAGAGACAGAGACAGAGACAGACAGACAGACAGACAGACAGAGAGGCAGAGACAGAGATAGGGAGACAGAGGACAGAGACAGATAGAGAGGGTGACAGACAGATAGACAGACAGAGACAGAGAGAGAACTCGAACTCGAACTCGAAAACTTTAATACTCAAGGATAGTAGCGTTAGTTCCATCTGGACCTATCTAACAGCCAGTCCTTGCTATACTACAAACACAAATAACCACGACAGTACCACAAAACAAATATTATAAGCACGATTAAGCAATTGATCAATGCAGTTTCATAGTTCCTACAAATGTGCAGAAACATCAGAATTAAATTTCTTTCATGGGCATACACGTATGCAACACTCAATGTTTTTAGGCAAACGTGTGATTCAAACAAATCCCTCCAAATTTGACGAAAGGTTATTCTCAGACATATATTTATGCAGATTACGTTTAACAAAATTAAGAGAAATACATGATTTTATATTTTGAGGCAGGGAGTTCCAGAGGGACGGTCCAGCGAAGGATATGCTAGTTTTAAATAATTCTTGGCCTTGGCACGTAGAGGTTATTCCTCGAGTTGGTGTAGTGGGACTGCTGACTAATAAAGAGTTGTGCCAGGTAATTTGGGGAATTATTATCAAGAACTTTACGCATAAATATTCCCTTATTGTAAGCGAGCTGTTGCGGTAGGTTTAAAATTCCAAGTGCACTCATCTTTTGCTCCGTAGATAGGGAAGGATCAGGAAGGATTAATTTGCCTGCCCTTCGATGTAGTGAGTTCATTTTTTTAAGTGTACCTCGCCACAGCCATCCCACACTACTGACGCATAATCGATCTGAGGTTTTATGTGAGCGTTGTAGAATAGCTTTCTGGTATCGATGTTGATGATATGTTGCAGTTGAGAAAGAAGAAACAGGTGAGTTTTTTACATGCTTTTGCATATGTGTTCAATATGGGCCTGCCGTCGGAATTTGTTGTCGACAATGAGACCTAGTAGGCGATGTTTAGTTACATTTTCAATATTCTGACCATCCAGTGACAGTCTCAATGACAAGTCTGAGAACTGGTACTGTTGCCATGCAGTAATTATCATTGACTTTGTTTTTACAGGATTAATGAGCATGTGATTAACGTTGCACCACATTGAAATACGATCAAGACAAAGCTGTAGCGTCTTTGGAATGTGCACAACGCTTTTTCCTGTTGTATGAAGTGTTGGGTCATCCGCGAGCATATGACATTCTGCAGATTTTTATGGTATACGCAGAGGTAGATCATTAATATAGATGCAGAAGAGTACAGGTTCAAGACTGACCCTTGTAGTACAACATATTTAACAGTTCCTTCAGACGAGTAGGAGCCACGGATAAAGACACCTTGTACTCTATTTCTAAGGTATGAACAGAAAAAAAGGCAATGAGTTCTAACTGTTTAAATAGACAGAAAGCTTTGAGAGTAAGATTCTGTGATCAACAAGATTGAATGCTTTTTTTAAGTCCAAAAAGACATCTCCGGACAGATCTGATCTATTTATAACTGAAAACCACGAGTCTGTCAACCGTGCAAGTGCGGTATTGCAAGAGTGTTTCGACGGAAGCCTGACTAAAGTTGATGGAAAAGGTCTCGTGTTTCTAAATAGATGACTAAGTGTTTATGAACAGGTCTTTCCAGAAGTTTAGACAGAACCGACATGGTCATGATCATTCAGAATTTTGTGATCTCTGGTTTCGGCTAAAGGAATAACTTTTGCTTTTTGAAATTCTGAGGGGGAAACATTCTGCTCGATGCGCAAATTAAAAATATAGGTCAGTGACCCTGCAATATATGGCGAAGCTAGTTTAAGCAGCTGATTACTGATTTCGTCAGGTCCGGAAGATTTTGATTGTTCATCCCACAGATATATTTTCCTATTTCATGGACAGCCATCAAGGGTATGGTAAACGGATCAGTTTCCTTTGTCTTTTGCGGAAAGAAATCAACAAGGCATTTTGAGCAGGAGTAGTGCTTATTGCTGTCAGGTGGGTCTTGTGATTTAACTAAGGTTTCTGCAATGGACAGAAAGCAGTCATTAAATGCATCAGCTGTGAAATGATGTGGAATTCCTTTCTGTCTAGAGGTGATCCCTTTAGTAAAGTGTTCAGGGCGCGCCAAACTGATGATATATCTTTGTTGTTTTCCACAAGTCTCCTAAAAATAATTTCTTTGCATTTCTGACAAGAATGTTTACTTTATTGCGTGCCGTTTTATATTCCGTGAACATTCTTTCTTTCTTTAGTCGATCCCGATCGGACATGGCCTGAGTGATATTCTTATTCAACTAGAGTGGCAGTTTGGAGTGCTTTACTCGTTGATGACGGACTGGCGTATGCCTGTTGACGACATCCATAAACAGCTTGTACCACACTGCTAGAGCCTCGTTAGGGTTCTTGTGTTGATGTACATTGTCAAACGGCGTGCAGATAAGATCAGCAAAGAATGCATTCTAGTTAAAATGCTTAAAAGATCTAAAGGAAATTTGTGTATGTCCTTTGGGTTCTGGTTTTGGCAATTTGATAGATCTGGTGCAGATAGATATGGTCACTAATACTTAGGTCTGAGACATTAGTAGTAACGACGGCAGTAGGGCTGTTTGTATAAATGTGATCTATTAATGACGTCGAAGTGGGCGTTGTTCGTGTGGGTGAAGTAATGAGCTGAGCAAGTCCAAAGAGAGCAAGGGTGTAGAAAGAATCCAAGCATGAGTGTGGTTTTAGCATGTCTATATTGAAGTCGCCAAGGATGAGAACGTCATGGCGATTTTTAGCTTTGTAAACATTACCTAGCATCTGTACAAAGGAGTCGTACCACTCAAAAGTAACCGTTGGGTTTCTGTAGAGATAGCACACAAACAGCGATGGCCCATGGGCACGCGGCTTCAATTCTAGCCAAAAACATTCAATTTTGTCATTTTCCAGGTCATAAAGAGAAGGAAGGAGAGGGAGGGGGTTGAGAGCGTGGGGAGGACGGGAGGGCGGGAGGGAGACAGAGACATACAGACAGAGAAAATGGCCTTCAAGAGTGGCACTGATAAAAACAAACAGTATGACTAGCACGACGGAGAGAGACACACAGACAGACAGAGACAGAGAGAACTGACTTGAAGAATCATAAGCGGATTGGCTGTCATCAAAAAAATGAGTGTGGCTAAGGCATTGGGTGATGGGTAGGGGTGGTGGTGGTAGGAGGAGGGGGGGGGGGGGGAACCTGGAGTATCCGCAAGTACACCCAATTATCTTTTTTTATACACCTTCAGTCAGCCTAAAATATTACACACACCACCAATCCAAACACATGAAAGGTTAAAAATAATGCCAGTCTTCGGCGTAAGCCCCGTTTTTAAGGCTACAAAACAAAACTTAAATAACAGTTAAATGTAGGTTACTTATCTGCTTATGGGTATGGTGTTTGGTTGTGTTGTATTGCTTTTAAATGTTATTAACTAACACACACACACACACACACGCACGCACGCACGCACGCACGCACGCGCACACACACACACACACACACACACACACACACACACACACGCGCGCGCGCGCGCGGGCGCGAGCGCGCGCACACGGCGCACACGTGTCCAGTAGTAGTAGTAGTAGTTGTAGCAGCAGCAGCAGCAGCAGCAGCAGCAGCAGCAGGAGTAGTAGCAGTAGCAGTAGTAGTAGTGGCAGCAGCATCAGCAACAGCAGCAGCAGCAACAGCAGCAGCAGTAGCAGCAGCAGCAGCAGTAGTAGCAGCAGTATCAGTATCAGTAGTAGTAGTAGTAGTAGCAGCAGCAGCAGGAGCCGTAGTCACGGCAGTTAGTAGCAGTACACACGAAGACGATCAGACAGATACGCAGAGGCTGGAGTAGTAGTAGTAGTAGTAGTAGTAGTAGTAGTAGTAGCAGTAGTACCAGTAGTCACGGCAGTTAGTAGCAGAACACATGAAGGCGATCAGACAGATAAACAGAGGCTGGATCAGAGAAGCACGCTGAATCAACGCCATCATGTCTCACCTGAGAAGAAAAAAGGTGTCCACAGCCAGGAGGGCCGCTGGGATCACAACGGTGGAGAACTGGCTGAGCTCCGTTATCGTACCCATTTTGTTACCTGGAAAATAATGACAATGATCATCAGTAACATCATCATTATCATAAGAGTAACTGACCATTATCGTACCCGTTTGGTTACCTGCAAAATAATGACTGTCATCATCAGCAACATCATCATTATCATAAGAGTAACTGACAATTATCGCCCCCGTTTGGTTACCTGCGAAATAATGACAATTAGAATCAGCATCAGCATCATTATCATAAGAGTAACTGACAATTACAAAGCGGGAAATCTCATGCATGGCGCTTTACAGTTATATATACTCACACATATACACACATACACACACACACACACACCACCACACACACACACACACACACACACACCACACCACACCACACACCACACAGTCAGTGCTATGTTGGATAAAGGCGAGTTCTGAGTGCTGATCCGATCGAAGAAGCTGAGTGAGAAAACCTTAGAAATGTCTTCTGGAAGTGTGTCCCACAGTGTGGACGCAATATTGAATAGTTGTAATGATATTTTGTCGAATACCTCATTTGCTCGTGTCCTGCATACCGGTTAAATGTTAACCAATGCACATACTTGCTCGTCAATACGTAAGTTTGCATTATACTCCAAATCCAATTAGCCCTGATATAACCCTTTGTGGTTGACTGGCCTCAAAGCACTAACTAACTCACTAACTCCCAAATCCCACGTTCCTACTTCTTCTTTTTGTAATTCTCGTTCTTTTCTTCCTCCTCCTTCTTCTTCTCTTTCTTTTCGTCCTGAGGTGACCCCGTATGGTTTATAGGACCAAAAAATCCAATTACTAACTGAGGACTGAACGAACAACTGCTGGTGAGGCTGACAAAACAACAGATCTAGGAAGATGTACTCACAAATACGATGAAAAACCGCAAAAAAAGAAACAAATTATTTCTATCTGTTTCTTTTTGTGTTTTTTGGTTTGTTTTTTGTTTCTTTTTTTCTTCGTTGCCCTGAGATGACCTTGAGCAGTTGATATGACGTTAAAATCCAGTTGCTAACTCTTGTTTGTTTGTGTTTTTGTTTTGTTTGTTTGTTGTTGTTGGTGCTTGTTTGTTTTGTTTTTTAGTTTTTTATTTGGCCTGTTTTCTTCTTCTTCTTCTTCTTCTTCTTCTTCTTCTTCTTCTTCTTCTTCTTCTTCTTCGTCCTGTTGTGACCTTGCACAGTTGACAGAAACTTAAAATCTATTTACTAACTGTTTTTTTCTGTTTTTTTCTTCTTCGGCTTGATATGACCATATGCGATTGCCAGAACGAACGTTAAAATCCAGTAACTGATCATGCAAATAACTCTTCTTCGTCGCCGTCAAGAAGTGACCCGGTCTGGTTGACAGGAACTAAAAATACAATTACTAATGATAATAATAATAGATAACTTTTGTATAGCGCTATTCTCTGGTGTATAGAAAATTTCTGTATTATTATTATTCTTAATATTATTATTGTTACTCAAACTCACTGCGCTTTACAACATTCTCCAACATTTTCTAAATTTCACAAACATAATACATATAATTATGACAACTAACAATGTATAATGTACACATAAAAAAAAGTACAGAGAAGCAGCAATATATAAACAAAATGAATCATTATATTACTAACTACCCTTAATTCCATCCCTCCCAGTCCCCATCCCCGCCCCCAACTGACACGCACACACGCACGCACACACACACACACACACACACACACACACACACACACACACACACACACACACACACACACACACACACACACACACACACTAATTACTAACTGACTAGTTCTTCTACATCGCCTCGAGCTGACCGAGTGTGGATGACACAGACCGTTAAAATCCAG
>JABMCL010003101.1:577500-580000 GCA_018857735.1 Alviniconcha marisindica | reverse complement strand
GTGGTTTTGGGGTTTGTGTGTGGTGTGTGTGTGTGTGTTTTTGGTTAAGTGTGTGATTTATATGTGTATGTTGTGGTAGTATTTGGTGGGTGTTGATGTGTGTGGTAGTGTGTGTGTGTGTGTGTGTGTGTGTGTGTGTGTGTGTGTGTGTGGTGTGGGGGTTTTTGGGTGTGGTGTGTGTTGTGTGGTGTGGTGTGCGGTGATTGTGTGTTGTATTGTGTGTGTGTGTGTGGTGGTGGTGTGGTGTGTGGTGTGGTGTGTGTGTGTGTTTTTTTCTCCTGATTGTGGGGGAGGGAGGAGAGAGTGGTGAGGTGTGTGTGTGTGTGGCCGCGCGGGGCCTCTGGTTTTTTGTGGTGTTGTGGGGGGGGGGGGGGGGTGCGGTGCGGGTGGGGGGGGAGGGAGGTAGGAAATTAAGACTGCCTCAGTTTTTAATTTCAAACAGAGGGGGAAGGGGGAAAAAGGTGGAGGTGGAGGGGTGATGCGATGCATGGGGCGTAGGAAACTGCGCATTGTCTAAAGTTCGATTCTCTGCATGCGATCCATGGGACATAGGAAACTACCTTTCAAAATTTCTTCCCCCTTTAAAAACCCCCTCCCTGCAGCCCCCGCTTTTAAAAACACCCGGTGCCAAAACCACCCTTTCCGAACAAAGTCCTGGTCAGGCTTTTCCCTTTTACCAGGCTCCGTTATCTGGAATCAAAACCCTGTTTCTTTCCCCCATTCTACCCTTTTTATTTTTTTAAATCTTCCTTGAAAAAACTTTCCTTTTTAAAAACCTTTTTTTCAGCCCATTGCCCCGATTTCCCTAATATGGCTGGTGTGTGTGGGGTGGTGTGTGTGTGTGGTGTGGGGTGTGTTTTGTTTTTGTGTGTGTTTTTGTGTTCTGTGCGCGCGCGCGTGCGTGCGTGGGGGTTTGTGTTTGGTGCGGGTGTGGTAATTATGTTGTATGCATTGAAGTTTGACAAATATGTATTTGTAGAGAACGTGTAAGCGCTTAGGGCCTGTGCGGGTTAGGCGCTCTAAGTATTCATGATTATTATTATTGTCTAAAGTTCGATTCTCTGCATGCGATGCATGGGACGTAGGAAACTGCGCATTATCTAAAGTTCGAGTCACAGGTGCACTATGTTCAAAATATCAACGTACCTAACGCAGGTGCGAAGAGCTGCTGTATGATTGGCTCGTTGCAAGACTTTGGCATACACACGTGTATATCAAAGGTGAGCTCTTGACCGAACAGTAGCTGGGCGTCGTTCTGTAAACGAACAAACAACACACGTTTATCGCAACCTTGTGTTGCAACCTTGACCCAAAAGGTGCGGAAAGTGTTGCTGTAAACAACAACACACATGTATTCCAATGTTGCAGCCTTGAAGTTGTTGCTGTAAACAAACAACACACATGTATTCCAATGTTGCAGCCTTGAAGTTGTTGCTGTAAACAAACAACACACATGTATTCCAATGTTACAGCCTTGAAGTTGTTGCTGTAAACAAACAACACACATGTATTCCAATGTTGCAGCCTTGAAGTTGTTGCTGTAAACAACAACACACATGTGTTCCAATGTTGCAGCCTTGAAGTTGTTGCTGTAAACAACAACACACATGTATTCCAATGTTGCAGCCTTGAAATTGCTGCTGTAAACAAACATTCCAGTGTTGCAGCTTTGACCCCAGAGGAGAGTGTTGTGTTCCTGTAACCAAACAACACATGTGTATTGCAATTGCACAACCTGGGTTCCAGAGGTGCGAAAGTTGAGCCTGAAAAAACCCGCATACGTGTATTCCAACGGGACCAGTTTGGCCCAGGTTAAGTCTCGTAGCATTTCGATCAGCAAACAAAAAGCACAGCTGCATTCCAGTGTAACACCTTGACATAAGTGTCAAAATTAAGCTTGTGAACAAACAGCAAACATGTATTCAAATGGTACAAGTTTGACCTACGTGTTGAGGTATTTCAGCCTGTAAACAAACGGAAGACGTCCATTCCAATGGCATCACTGCAAACAAACAACACACGTGTATTCCAGTTTACTGTTTTGACCTCCGACTTGTGGTGTTGAGTTTGTATATTGGGCAGGGCACGACTTGTGAAGAAACGCTAGCGAGGTCGCGTAACACAAGCTAAAGGAACTGCACTGGCTGCCAGTTAAATTCTGCTGCAGGTACAAGGTAGTAACTTTTGCCTACCGAGAAGAGAGAGAGGGGGGGAGGGGGGGGGGGGGGGGGGCTTTTTTATTTTACGTTTTATTGTCTTCAGCTTACAAGCCCACAAGACAAGGGGGGTACGAAACATAAATAAAACGTCAAAGCCAGAGAGAGACAGACAGACAGACAGACAGACAGGCAGACGCATACAGAGACAGAGAGACAGACAGAGATACGCACACACACACACACACACACACACACACACACACACACACACACACACACACACACACACACACACACACACACGCGCGCGCACGCACACACACACTCACCCAATACAGGGA
>JABMCL010003101.1:572500-575000 GCA_018857735.1 Alviniconcha marisindica | reverse complement strand
CGGTTCCTTATATCCAAATAAAAAAGTCCTTTAATATTAATTTGATTGATTTATCGAATTTCAATTATGCATATTCGTCGACTTTTTTTAAACGTCCTTTAATTTACATTTTTTGATTTATCAAATTTCAATTATGCATATCCTTCGACTTTTTTTTTTAACGTCCTTTAATTTTAATTTTTATTGATTTATCAAATTTCAGTTATGCATACTTTTTTCTTCCAAATTAAGTTAATTTTACCGCAAGACCAAACGAGAATTGTCCAGCTGTGGTCCTACAACGTGCAAGACCAAACGAGAATTGTCCAGCTGTGGTCCTACGACGTGCAAGACCAAACGAGAATTGTCCAGCTGTGGTCCTACGACGTGCAAGACCAAACGAGAATTGTCCAGCTGTGGTCCTACGACGTGCAAGACCAAACGAGAATTGTCCAGCTGTGGTCCTACGACGTGCAAGACCAAACGAGAATTGTCCAGCTGTGGTCCTACGACGTGCAAGACCAAACGAGAATTGTCCAGCTGTGGTCCTACGACGTGCAAGACCAAACGAGAATTGTCCAGCTGCGGTCCTACGACGTGCAAGACCAAACGAGAATTGTCCAGCTGCGGTCCTACGACGTGCAAGACCAAACGAGAATTGTCCAGCTGCGGTCCTACGACGTGCAAGACCAAACGAGAATTGTCCAGCTGCGGTCCTACGACGTGCAAGACCAAACGAGAATTGTCCAGCTGCGGTCCTACAACGTGCAAGACCAAACGAGAATTGTCCAGCTGCGGTCCTACAACGTGCAAGACCAAACGAGAATTGTCCAGCTGCGGTCCTACAACGTGCAAGACCAAACGAGAATTGTCCAGCTGCGGTCCTACAACGTGCAAGACCAAACGAGAATTGTCCAGCTGCGGTCCTACAACGTGCAAGACCAAACGAGAATTGTCCAGCTGCGGTCCTACAACGTGCAAGACCAAACGAGAATTGTCCAGCTGCGGTCCTACAACGTGCAAGACCAAACGAGAATTGTCCAGCTGCGGTCCTACAACGTGCAAGACCAAACGAGAATTGTCCAGCTGCGGTCCTACAACGTGCAAGACCAAACGAGAATTGTCCAGCTGCGGTCCTACAACGTGCAAGACCAAACGAGAATTGTCCAGCTGCGGTCCTACAACGTGCAAGACCAAACGAGAATTGTCCAGCTGCGGTCCTACAACGTGCAAGACCAAACGAGAATTGTCCAGCTGTGGTCCTACAACGTGCTTACTCTGCATAGCCCAGAGCTGCTGTTGCTGAAGTCCGGCGCCGAAGGCCAGCAGGTCCACAGCACACTGGGAGCCATTGAGGAGAGGAAACTGATTCAGCAACATCTCCGTCACCCCCAGCTGTTTCGCCAGCTGTCCCAGCATCTGCCTCGCAGCTGTGGACAGCGACGCCTGCAGTCTGGAACAGGGGAAACAACTAGTGTGTCAGTATCGGAGCGGACACTTTGCTATAGCTCACAATCTGAAATAGGGGAAACAACTAGTGTGTCAGTATCGGAGCGGACATTTTGCTATAGCTCACAATCTGAAATAGGGGAAACAACTAGTGTGTCAGTTTCGGAGCAGACATTTTGCCGCAGTCTGAAACAGGGGAAACAACTAGAGTGTGAGTATCGGAACAGACATTTTGCTATTGGGCGGTTCAGGCGGAGTTGTTAACTCCCTTGACTTTTGCCCGGCATCGCTTAAGTCCCTTGGCTGCTTTTACTTCCGGTCCGTACTTTCTACACAATGGAAGGCGGTGAGAGTGAATTTGCGAATTTTACGCTGCCAACTTTAAAGGCATTTTTTGGAGGCCCGTTGTCAGAATGTGTCTGGCAACAAGCAATGTCTTGTTGCTCGTGCTATAGGATGCCCCAAAACGCATTTTTTTTCCACGAACTCGCGATCTTCTGGTCAACCAAATATCGACGCAAAGACACTTTTTTTCCACCCTCCATCCCCTTTCCCCGGTAATTTTTGCAACTGCAACAGTGGTGACATTTGTACTGATTCGCATTTCCAGGTTCAACTACCATCGTTATACACAGCGTGAAGGAACGCCTAATCAGAAATTGGCCCGGAAGCAAATCTGCGACCTCTTGCGACTTCTTGCGCGAAAGATTACAAAGGGCATTCACTCATGCAAACCAGCTTCACTGAACCGCCCAAAAGACCGCAGTCTGAAACAGGGGAAACAACTCGTGTGTCAGTATCGGAGCAGATATTTTGCTATAGACCGCAGTCTGAAAAGGGGAAACAACCCCAGTAAACATGCCGGATCCGATCCGGAAGCGTTTTGTTTACGGCCAGGTATGACCGTTACGTACAAGCGCTGCCAGAATCGGCCCGGATCATATATGCCGGATCCGGCTTCCCGCTTCCGTTTGAGTTCCGTTTTTGCAAAGACGGCATGGATCATATTGCGCAAAACAGACCCGGATCCGATCTTGATGGCCTGGTCAGGATTTGGCCAAACGCATCTGGT
>JABMCL010003101.1:562500-567500 GCA_018857735.1 Alviniconcha marisindica | reverse complement strand
GCACGCACACGTACACAAACACACACACACACACACACACACACACACACACACACACACACACACACAACACACACACACACACACACACACACACACACACACACACACACACACACACACACATCTAACGCCTAACCTGGGGTCACCAAGGAGATTGGCCAGGTTCTGACCGACGTTCCCTCCCACATCGGTCCCCCTGAGCCTTTGCAGGATCGGCAGCTGCGGCCTGCCTCCCTGTTCCCTCAGGTTGTTCAAGCGGTCACTGACAGCGTTCAGAAAGTTCAGCCCCAGTCCCTGAACCGGCCTATTGCTCTGAGTCGCCGCCGTGGCCGTGGAAGTGACGGCGTTGGGACGGGTAGTGGTGCCGGAATTGGTGGCTGTCCTGGCGGCTGCTGGCTGGGCGGAGGGGGCGGGGATTGGGGTCGGGGAGGGAGTTTGGTTGGAGGTCTGGGTCTGGGTATGGGTCTGAGTCTGCTGCGTGCTGACCAAGAACGCGGAGTGCAGCAAGAGCAAAATCGCTGCAGCTCGCAGTTTCGAGCCCATCTGTAAACGAAAATAATCGAAGTGAGTCTAAACCATTTTCTGTTGTTGTTGTTGTTGTTGTTGTTGTTGTTGTTGTTATTGTTGCTGTTTTGGTTTGGTTTTTGTCTGGGTTTTAGTTTTTGTTTGTTTGCTTGTTTTGTTTTGTTTCTAGTTTGATTTTGTTCTTACTTTTAGCATTTGAAAAATAGCGACAAGAGAGCACGACACAGAGAAGAGCAAAAGAGAAACTACCAAGCAAAGTAAAAAGCAAGATACACAACAGCCACAAAAATGAAGGGAAAATATCAAAGCAAAACCGGTATTGAAAATCAGCATCACCATCATTGCAATCAACTTTTTCATCTTGAGTGTAGTGTAAGATATGAGAGGAATTTTAAATGTGTGTCGAATTAATGCAGTTTTTTTTTTTTTTATTCGTCCTGATATCACCCGGATGACCTTAAAATACAACTACTAAATCACCATCTTCCTTCTTCTTCTTCTTCTTCTTTTCCATCGCCATGAATATTAAAAATAGTAACGCAAAAGACTAATAAGGAAGATAACCACACCCAAAACATTAACCCATCCATTCAACACTATTACAATCGTGCCGAAGAAAAAGAGGAAGAAGACAAAAAAGAAAAAGGAAGAAGAGGAGCAGCAGCAGCAGCAGCAGCAGCAGCAGCAGCAGCAGAAGAAGAAGAAGAAGAAGAAGAAGAAGAAGAAGAAGAAGAAGAAGAAGAAGAAGAAGAACAACAACAACAACAACAACAACAACAACAACAACAACAACAACAACAACAAACAGAGGCACTTTGCTTCATTGGTTCCAAAACTATTTTGCCGAACGTAAACAGGCTGTGGTACTCCACGGTAGCAGATCTGATTACTTAACTGTAACCTGCAGGTGTCCCACAGGGCTCAGTTTTAGGACCGCTTCTGTTCCTTATCTACATAGATGACATTGTTGAAGACATTGAATCAGTTATTAAGCTTTTAGCAGATGACACTAGTATGTATTTGGGCTTAAAAAATCCACACATCAAAGGTGAAATTTTAAACAATGATCTTAATAAAATAATGCAATGGGCAAATAAATGGAGAAATGAGTTTAATGAAAGGAAGACAGAACTGATGAACATAACCAGGAACAAAAACCACCAATTTCAGTCCGTGAATTTTGGAAGGACTATTTTAGAAGACACTCATAGTCATAAACACTTCAGAATCGTCTTTCAAAACAACTGCAAATGGGAAAGTCATATTAAAACGTTAACTGCAAAATTTAGATGTCAAGTCGCTTGCCTAAGATCGTTTAAATATCGTCTTAGCAGAAAATCTCTTGAAACCATGTATAGGTCTTTTATATTACCGCAGTTAGATTACGCCGACGTCATTTGGGATAATTGTAGTCTAAAATTAGCAGAAGATCTGGAAAGTCTACACCTCGATGCAATGAAAACCATTATAGGTGCTGTTCGCGGAACAAGTCACCAGAAACTATGCACTGAATCAGGGTTCACAACTTTACGAGAAAGACGCTTCAGACACAAAATTATTATGTACCACAAGATTGTCCAAGAAAAGACCCCGACTTACTTAAAGAACATCTACCCCAACTTGTTTCCTCAGCTAATCCACACCATCGACTTGGACCATTCCAACGACAGGTACCAAAACATAAAACTGAGACTTACAGGCAATCATTTTTTTTCCATCGACAACTACACTGGAATAATTTACCAGAAAACATACAGCGAACAAAATCAATTAAACACTGTCTCTCCAGAAATGACACAAACCCTCCACCTTTCTTTTACAACGGTAGCCGAAAAGCACAGATAATACATCGCAAACTCCGTCTTGGCATGAGCGACTTAAATTATGCCCTATTAAACAGACACCTAACACGAAATAGCTCTTGTGATTGTGGAGAAAGAAAAGAAACATTTAGCACTACATTCTACACTGCCCACGTTTTACACATGTACGCCAAAACACCCTATTCAAACTCCCTGCAAATTTGCTGAATATTTCTAGCCCCCTGCAAGGGATACAAACATATCAAACAATATAAACTCGGTATTATTTAAAGCTGTCCTAGACTTCATTAACCAGACTGGTCGTTTTGTCATGGAATGACAAAAACAACTAAACAGTTACTGGCATAAGAGCATTCTCTCTCTCTCTCTCTCTCTCTCTCTCTCTCTCTCTCTCTCTCTCTCTCTCTCTCTCTCTCTCTCTCTCTCTCTCTCTCTCTCTCTCTTTTTGACAGATTTTTTTGTTGTTTTCATGCTGTTTAATATAACCCGTTGTTGCAAAATTAATTTAGTAAATTATGCTTGGGAGCATTTAATATAAGCTAAGCTTGTTTAATGCTCACACAATGGTCTAGATTTTCCATATTTTCGTGACTGCAACAACAAACAGACATAAATATGAATATTATAAATAGCAACAGAGACTACAACACAACGAACAAGCCAACAACAACAAAAACCAAACCAACAACAACAACAGAAACAAGCAACAACAACAAAGACAGAAAACAAAGAAAGAAAGAAAGAAAAAAGAAAGAAAGAAAAAAGAAAAAGAAAAAAAGAGTAGGAAATAAACCAAGAGCAGACCCAAAAGTACCAGAGGTGAAGATGATCGTATTCAAACAAACCTTTGACAAGGACGTGTGATTCAAGGGTGCTAGCGCAACAGAAGCAACACTGAAGTGCTGTCTCCTTGATTCGGTGTCTGTAAGACCTTCTTGCAGTCCCTGTCAACTCACTTCAGATACACTCAGAGCTGGACACCCGTTATCAGCGCACCAGGTTCGGGCTACTGGCGCTAAATTCTCTTGTCAGACAATGAGACATTGAGACAGCTAGGGAGAATTTGACCGGTGAAATATGTTACGTCAGCGAACCTGACGGGTACGTACATTCAATACGAAACTCCCAATTTCCCATCGTCACCTTTAACCTTTTCCTGGTCATGGGTGCTTGTGTACCGTGTTTTGGGAACATGTCCTGTTCGTGTGCACTTGGTTTAAACAGTTATTATTTTGCTTTTAATGAAAGCATACCAATATACAATAACACTTCTTCTTTTTTTTAATGGGGATGGGGGAGTGGGGTGGGGGTTGGGATGGGGGGTGGGTGGGAGTGAAGGAGCGTCAAACAAGTAAACTTATATAAGTGTGCACTTGGTTTAAACAGTTTTTGCTTTTAATGAAAACATACCAATATACAATAACGCATTTTTTAAATAATTTAAAAAATGGGGGTGGGGGGAGTGGCGGGGGGGGGGGGGGGTTGTGATGGCGTGGGGGGGGGGGGGGGGTTCGGGGGAAGGAGCGTCAAACAAGTAAACTTATATAAGTGTACACTTGCGTCATCACGTGGCACCAGCCATGCCAGCGCTGTAAGTGCACCACTTTCCTGGATATTCAAAAACGCGCTGTAAAAAGCTAGTCACTATTGCTGAATCACATGGGAGCGCAGTGAGTGCTCGACTGCGGGGAATAGCGCTAAATAAAAGCATTCAACGACACAATTATACACTCACTAACCTATTAGAAGCTAGTGAGTGAGCGAATGAGTGTGTGAGTTGTTTAGTTGGTAAATTGGTTAGTTAATCGGTTAGCTTGTTCATGGTTTTACAGCTAGCTGACTGTAAATGCGTGATTGGAAGAAAGCTGTCCCTTTAGAGTTTGGACACACGACAAGGACCTGGACCGAGAGGGTTAAGCTGCGTCACTCATGACCCACGTGTTAGACATTATCAGACAGAGTTATCACCCTGACCGCACCAATATCCGGCATTATCTCTCACAAAGGCAGGTGACAGAGGGACAGTTCCCAACCATGCCGTAAATCTAGAGATTGACTCAGCCAAGCAGTGAGAGACATGGACGTTATGAAATTCGTTCACTTCACTCTTTATCTAACCTACCCCCCCCCCCCCCCCCCCCCCTCTCTCTCTCTCTCTCTCTCTCTCTCTCTCTCTCTCTCTCTCTCTCTCTCTCTCTCTCTCTCTCTTCTTGCTCTCTCTCTCGCTCTCTCGCTCTCTACTAGTCATATGAACTGATCAGATGTTCTGCTGCTTCATTTGCTCATAACATGCTCACTGTATGCTCATAATATGTAACTGAATGATGTATGGCATGTGTTCATCTGGCGCTGTGAGCACGCTATGTTTTGTGTGGAAATTCTCATGTATAACGTTTCATTCACTCATTCATGCCTATATGTATATAAATAATGCCTGTAATCTGATATCTATTCATCAGTAGCTTAGCAAAGACTAGTTGTTAGACAGGTTTTTGACTGAACCTAAACTAAATCAAGTTTTCGAGTTCGAGTTCTCTCTCTCTCTCTCTCTCTCTCTCTCTCTCTCTCTCTCTCTCTCTCTCTCTCTCTCTCTCTCTCTCTCTCTCTCTCTCTCTCTCTCTCTCTCTCTCTCTCTCTCTACCGCAACAG
>JABMCL010003101.1:547500-550000 GCA_018857735.1 Alviniconcha marisindica | reverse complement strand
CTGCTAGGCCAAACCGGCTCTCGAATGATTCCCAGCACAGACTTGGGCAGGTTTACTTCCTCTCCCTGGCACTTATAGGGTTAACTGTATTCTCGCATACCAGGTGAGTGTTGCCGTACGTGGTTCAGATCTTTGTGGCTGTGTCCCTCTTTATATGTAGGACGTTTGTCGGGCTTCGTTCCCTTTCTTTTTGTCTTGACTGCGGCTTTAGTGAATCGTGATTGTCTGCTTTACAGCAGTTCTGTTTCATCAAGCTACTTGTCTCTACATAGGATCCAGTGAGGAAGAAAACCCCACACGCGATGGTGCGTGTGTGCGTGTGTGTGTGTATGTGTGTGCGTGTGTGGGTGCGTGCGTGTGTGCGTGAGTGCGTGCGCGCGTGTGTGTGTGTGTGGGGGGGGGGGTGCAGCGTGGTGTGTGCTGCGTGTGTGTGTGTGTGTGTGTGTGTGTGTGTGTGTGTGTGTGTGTGTGTGTGTGTGTGTGTGTGTGTGTGTGTGTGTGTGTGTGTGTGTGTGTGTGTGTGAGAGAGAGAGAGAGAGAGAGAGAGAGAGAGAGACAGACAGACAGACAGACAGACAGACAGACAGACAGACAGACAGACAGAGATAGAGACAGAGAGACAGTGAGTCAGAGAGAGAGCGCATGTGTGCGTATGCGTGCGTGCGTGCATGCGTGTGTGCGTGTGCGTGTGCGTGCGTGCGTGTGTGTGTGCATGTATATATGTGGGGGGTGGGGGGGGGGGGGGGGGGGGCGGTGCGAGAGACAGAGGAAGTGTGTGTGTGTTTGGTGGGGGGGAGGGGTGTGTGCGTGCGTGTGTGTTTGTGTGTGTGTGTGTGTGTGTGTGTGTGTGTGTGTGTGTGTGTGTGTGTGTGTGTGTGTGTGTGTGTGTGTGTGTGTGTGTGTGTGTGTGTGTCTCTGTGTCTCTGTGTCTCTGTGTGTGTCTGTGTGTTGGTCTCTGCGTTGGGGGGAATGTCCCAAAGATTTCGCCGCCATCGGCGTAAACATCTTCGTCATTATCGTCATCATTATCAGCGTCGTCGTTATCGTCGTCTTTGTCACCATCAAAATGTCCTCGTCCTCAAGACGAACCTTGGTCATGTTGTATCTGCAGCGAGTAGCGAACAGGATGTAACCGAGGATGAGACCCACGGCGTACGGACCGACTCTGCACCAGGGGACGATATAAACGTCGTTCATGTACTTGCCGACGTTCCTGTGCGTGGAAAAACACACACGATCGTAGTCAAATATAGCATTGCTCAGCAAACTGAAGCACACGGTTTCACTCAATCTTGACAGACAGACTCACAGGTAAGAAGTCAGAGAGACAGACTGACATGCAGGCGGTAGGCGTGAGACAGGCAGAGAGACAGACTGACAGGCAGGCAGACGAGAGACAGGCAGAGAGGCAAGCAGGAATGCAGGTAAAAGTATGACGGACGGAGCGATAGACAGACAGACAGACACGAGACAGGCATAGACGTAGACAGGCAAGCAGAATAACGTGAGACAACCAGAGAGCCAAGCTGGCAGGCAGACGTGAGACAGACCGAGAGACAGACTGACAGGCAGGCAGACGTGATACAGGCAGATACAGGCAGACGTCAGACAAGCAGAGAGATAGGCAGACGTGAGACAGGCAGAGACGTAGACAGGCAAGCAGAATAACGTGAGACAAGCAGAGAGTCAACCAGGCAGGCAGACGTGAGACAGGCCGAGAGACAGACTGACAGGCAGGCAGACGAGAGACAGGCAGAGAGACAGACGGACATGGAGGCGGCAGGCGTGAGTCAGGCCGAGAGACAGACTGACATGCAGGCAGACGAGAGACAGGCAGAGAGGCAAGCAGGAATGCAGGTAAACGTAAGACGGACGGAGCGATAGACAGGCAGGCAGACAGACACGAGACAGGCATAGACTAGACAGGCAAGCAGAATAACGTGAGACAACCAGAGAGCCAAGCTGGCAGGCAGACGTGAGACAGGCCGAGAGTCAGACTGACAGGTAGGCAGACGTGATACAGGCAGATACAGGCAGACGTCAGACAAGCAGAGAGATAGGCAGACGTGAGACAGGCAGAGACGTAGACAGGCAAGCAGAATAACGTGAGACAAGCAGAGAGTCAACCAGGCAGGCAGACGTGAGACAGGCCGAGAGATAGACTGACAGGCAGGCAGACGAGAGACAGGCAGAGAGACAGACGGACATGGAGGCGGCAGGCGTGAGACAGGCAGAGAGGCAAGCAGGAACGCAGGTAAACGTAAGACGGACGGAGCGATAGACAGGCAAACAGACATGAGACAGGCAGAGAGACAGCCTGGGAGGTAGGCAAACGTGATACAGGCAGATACAGTCAGACGTCAGACAAGCAGGGAGATAGGCAGACGTGAGACAGGAAGAGACGTAGACAGGCAAGCAGAATAGCGTGAGAGAAGCAGAGAGCCAAGCTGGCAGGCAAACGTGAGACAAGCCGAGAGACAGACTCTCAGGCAGGCAGACG
>JABMCL010003101.1:530000-532500 GCA_018857735.1 Alviniconcha marisindica | reverse complement strand
TACTTACTGGCGTGGGTGTCAAGAGGTATTATACTTACTGGCGGTGGGTGTCAGAGGTATTATACTTACTGGCGGTGGGTGTCAAGAGGTACTACACTTACTGGCGGTGGGTGTCAAGAGGTACTACACTTACTGGGGGTTTGGGTGTCAAGAGGTATTATACTTACTGGCGGTGGGTGTCAAGAGGTATTATACTTACTGGCGGTGGGTGTCAAGAGGTATTATACTTACTGACGGTGGGTGTCAAGAGGTACTGTATGTGCCCCTCGTTGCAGGATTTGGGCAAGCACACGTGCAGTCCGAACACAGGACCCCGGCCCGCGGTTGCTAGGAAGCCAGCCTGTCAACAACAAAACAACAAAAATCATGCACAGGGCTCAGGCCCATGGTTGCTAGGATGCCAGCCCATCAACAAACAAACAAAACAAATCATGCACACGTGCAGTCCAATCAAAGACCTTGGCTAATGGTTGCTAGGCTATCAGAATATCAAACGTCACATCAAAACATCACACGTGCAGTCCAGTGAAAGATTCAACCTGGTGTCATTACATGTTGTATATATAAACCTATGACCAAACAGGCAAGCTTTTGAATGTGGCCTACAAACTGATTCCGTGCTGCGTTAGGTTTTGTTTTTGTTTTTGTTTTTTGTTTTGGTCAGGTCCCGTTCATACCGTATTGTGTTTATGCACTGAAAGTGCATACTGAATGTTACCATGGTGAGCCGTCATCAATACAAATGAAAACAACCGCACGCACGCACGCACGCACGCACGTACGCACGCACACGCACGCACGCACACACACGCACGCACGCACGCACGCACGCACACACACACACGCACACACGCACGCACGCACGCACTCACGCAGGCTCGCACGCACGCACGCACGCACGCACGCACACAAACACACACACACACACACACACACACACACACACACACACACACACACACACACACATACACATACACACACGCGCGCGCGCATATACACACACACACTCACAAACACATACACACACGCACAAACACATACACACACGCGCGCGCACGCACACACACACACACACACACACACACACACACACACACACACACACACACACACACACACACACACACACACACACCACGCGCGCCCACACACAAACACACACAACACACACACACAAACACACACACACACACACACACACACACACACACACACACACACACACACACACACACACACACACACACACACACACACACACACACACACAAGAACTGACCAGCACATCAGGAGCCTTTAGAGCCATGCCACACAACTGGCCCTCGATTGTGTGGGAACCCTGAGGGTGGGAGACGGCCATGCATTGGTCATAGTCGCCAAACAGCGTAACCTGGCCAGAGAAGAAGCCCGCCTGCAATTTGCCCATGGCGTCCAGCACTGAAACATATCGGGCTGACCATTTCATCGTCATCATGGTTGCTTGGCTACCAGCATGTCAAACATCACATCAAAACATCACACATGAAGTCCAATCACAGGACACTGGCTAATGGTTGCTAGGCTACCAGCACGTCAAACATCACATCAAAACATCACACGTCCAGTCCAATCACAGGACACTGGCTAATGGTTGCTTGGCTAGCAGCATGTCAAACATCACACGTGCAGACCAATCAAAGGACCTTGGCTAATGGTTGCTTGGCTACCAGCATGTCAAACATCACACGTGCAGTCCAATCAAAGGACTTTGGCTAATGGTTGCTTGGCTACCAGCATCTCAAACATCATATCACCTTCTCCTGTTCGACAAGTTAGACAGCTGTAACGTTGTTCTTACTTTAATCCCTCCGGTTTTCCCCATCTCCTGTTCGACAAGTTAGACAGTTGTAGTGTTGCTCTTACGCTGATCCCTCAGGTTTTTCCTACCACAGGCAAACAACTTAGACAGCTATGGTGTTGTTCTTACTGTGATCCCTCAATTTGTCCTTTCTCTGTTCGGCACGTTAGACAGCTGTAATGTTGTTCTTATTTTGAGCCCTCAAGTTTGTTCCTTCTCCTGTTCGACACGTTAGACAGCTGTAAAGTTGTTCTTACTTAGATCCCTCAGTTTGTCCCTTTTCCTGTTCGACAGGTTAGACGTCTGTAATGGCGTTCTTACACAGATCCCTCAGAGTTTTCCTAACCCCGCTGGACAAGTTGGACAAGTTGGACAAGCTGTGGTGTTGTTCTTACTTTGATTCGATTTCCCTTCTCCTTTCTGACAAGTTAGACAGCTGTAATGTTGTTCTTATTTTGAGCCTTTAGTTCTTTTTCCTTCTGCTGTTCGACAGGTTAGACATCGGTAATGGCGTTCTTACACAGATCCCTCAGAGTTTTCCTACCCCCGCTGGACAAGTTGGACAAGTTGGACAAGCTGTGGTGAGCTGCTTACTCTGCAGAGCCCAGATCTGTTGTTCCTGAAGGGCGGCACCGAAGGCCTGCAGGTCGGCAGCACACT
>JABMCL010003101.1:507500-517500 GCA_018857735.1 Alviniconcha marisindica | reverse complement strand
GTAGGAATATCTATCTCAAAGCTGGATAATAAGAAATCTACAGGTTGTGATGGTATTAGTGTCAAACTTCTAAAAATTGCCCTTCCTTACATAGCTGAGACACTTACATATATTTATAACTTATGCATACAAAAGAATGTTTTTCCAACCGCATTCAAGAGAGCTAAAGTAATTCCACTCCCTAAAACAAAAACTATCTCCACCGATCTGAACGATTACCGCCCTATCTCGATCCTGTCTGTTCTCACAAAGCCACTAGAAAGACACATTCACAAACATTTGACAAACTTTTTAGAAACACACCAGCTTTTCCATTCATTTCAGTCTGGCTTCCGATGTGGGCATTCTTGTCAAACGGCGGTTACCCGTTTAACTGATACTTGGCTCTCAGCTTTTAACAATCGCCAAATGTCAGGCGCCGTATTTCTCGATTTTCGCAAGGCTTTTGATCTGGTTCATCACGATATTTTACTGAAAAAACTATCCACGTACAACTTAAGCATCGCAAGTATAGCTTTCTTACGATCTTACTTACAGGATCGTCTACAATGCGTACTTGTAAATGGCACATACTCCCAAGAAGCGTCTGTAACAAGTGGAGTGCCTCAAGGGTCGATCCTAGGCCCTCTTCTGTTTTGCATCTTTATTAATGACTTGCCCCTGTGTCTTACACGTGCGTCAGTCCAGTGTGATTTATTTGCTGATGATGGCACCCTTAATACAGCTAATGACAACATAGATAATATACGTAGGGATTTACAACAAAGTCTATATGATGTCTCTGGATGGTGTTGTAGAAATCGGATGGCACTGAATCCGACGAAAACAAAATGCATGTTGATGGCGACGAGACAAAAACACCAGAAAAAACAGCTCCCTTTAAATCTAAAGTTCGAGACCACGCCAATAGAACAAGTTTCAAAACATCGCCTACTTGGAGTAACTGTAGATGAACAGCTAAAGTGGCAAACGCATATTAACAACATTTGCAGAACCGTTTCTAGAAATATTTTTCTTCTTTCGAAACTGAGCCAAATTGTCAGCCAAAAATCCAAATTAGCCTTCTTCTTTGCACACATTATGTCACATATGAACTATGTTTCAAATGCATGGGATGGATGTGCCTATGTGCACATGAAGCAGCTGTATTCTCTCCACAAACGTGCCGTAAAAATTTTTTATGCCAATTCCGAATTTAGACTACAAACAAAAGTGCTGTGCTCTCAAACTACTCCCTTTAGACAAACAATTATTGCTCAACAAATGTGTTCTAATGCAAAAGGTTGTTCACGGCAAAGCCCCGCAGTATCTGAAAGATCTCATGATTCCATCTGAACGTCTTCATGTTCATGGGAATAAACAGCTTTTGCCCAGAACAAGGATTGATATCTTTAAAACGAGTTTCTCCTTTTCAGGCTCCTTAGCGTGGAATAGTTTAGCTCATCATCTCAGATACCCCATGGAATTAAAAACGTTCAAAAGGAAAGATTTCAGGCACTCGCTCCCCTTTTTTGTTCTTTCTTTTCTTTTCTTTTCTCGCTTGTCAGGCAGCTTGACACAAAAATAGAATGTTGTTTTGTTTTCCCTTCCTTTTCTCTTTTGTAAACTTTTGGTTTTTGTTTTTTTGTTTGTATTTTTATGAAAATTTTTTTTCTTTTTCCCCCTTTCTTTTTTTTTTTTTTTTTTTTAAACCCAAAATTTAAAGTTTTTATTTTATATGATTGTTGGTATGTGTGATGTGCTTTTTATTTTGGTTAGGTGTGTATAATGCGCCATTGCTTAGCTTCCAATCCTGTTAGATGTGATCTTGTTTTATACGTAGATAGTGAGATAGCCACTATTCTGTCGCTTTTCATTATTCGTTAATATGTTTTTTGTAATTTTTTTTTTTTTTTTTTTTCTCTCTCTCTCTCTCTCTCCTAAAAAATTGTTTTGAATTGGTCTTACTTTGCCTTTTATTGCTCTGTTTGTATGATGTGATGTTTTAGACAGAAATTTGTTTTGTTTTGTTTTTAAGTCGTTTTTTTTCTAGCGTATTTAATGGAAATTTTTGTTTGTGTATTGGTGTTGTTTGTTTTTCATCAAAAAGATTTGTAAAAAAACCGACATGCTTAAATCTTTTTTCCCCGTGTAAAAAGTATTATCTTATCTTATCTTATTTTTTTTTTTTTTTTTTTTTTCTCTCTCTCTCTCCCCCTCTCTGTTTTGTCTGTTTTTTTTTTTTTTTTCTTCTTCTTCTCTCTCTCTCTCTCTCTCTCTCCTCTTTTCTGTCTGTCTGGTCTGTCTGTTTTGTCTGTCTGTTCGTCTGTCTTTCTCGTTCCGTCCGTCTGTCTGTCTGTCTGTTTTTTTTTTTTTCCTCCCCTCTTCTCTCTCTCCTTTGGTCGGCATCTACCCCTTTTGTCTCATTTTCCCGGTGCGACTGTTTGGTCCTCTTTTCTTTTGTTTATTGTTTTTGTTTGTTGTTTGTTTGTTTGTTGATATGTGTCTTGTTTGTCTGTGTGTTTTGCTGTTTGTATGTCTTATTTGTCTGTCTGTGTGTATAATTTAGTTTTGTATTTGCGGTTTGTATATGGGTCTATGGCCAAAATACAATAAACCATCTGAAGTCTTTTCTCTCTCTCCCCCCTCCCCCCCCTCTCTCTCCCGCCCTTTTCTTCACAAACCACCTGTGAACTTTTCTTCAAGGTGTGCACCGAATTTTCCTTAAAGGGGCTGAGGGATTTACAAGACCTGACCGTCAGAGGTAGGTTGTTTCCAAAAAACACCGAGAAGGAATTTTACCTGTTTTGAATATATCTATCCCGGCCTAGGCAAACCAAGGGTGATAGTTCCTAGAGTTGGAATAGCTTTAGGGGGTGTGTATGTACATATATATATATTTAAAAAATATATATATATAATATATATATATATATATATATATATATATATATATATAATAGATATAGAAAAGATAGATAGATAGATTAAAAAGAGAGAGATAAATAGGGTAGATAGATATGAATGGGGGTTTTTGGGCTTTAAAATTTTTTGGGAAACTTAAACGGGGTCTTGGGAAAAGGAAAAAGGGGCAATGGTTACTTATGTCAGGTCAGGTCACTGGGCCCCGGGAATTTTGCCCCTTTTTTTTATATATGGTCAATAAAAGTGGCAGACGTCTTTTAATTTTTAGTAGGTGATTTCACAAGTTTTGCCTTAGCAGGAGCAGAGGGAGAGAAAAGAAGAAAAAGGCAGACAGACAAGAAAAAAACAACAACAACACACACACACACACACACAAACACACACACACACACCACAAACACACACACACAAAAAAAAATACAAAAAGAGAAAAGAGAGAGGGGAAAAAGAGAAAAAACCACACACACACACACACACACACACACACACACACACACACACACACACACACACACACAAAACACACACACACACACAGAGGACACACAAACAGATGGAAGAAAGAGAGAGAGAGAGAAAAAGCAACCACACACACACACACACACACACACACACACACACACACACACACACACACAAAAACACACACACACACACACACACACACACACACACACTTTTTTTCTCTCTACACACACAAACCCCAAAAACAGATGGACAGAAAAAAGAGAGAGAAAAAAAACCCAAAACACACACACACACACACACACACACACACACACACACACACACACACACACACACACACACACACACACACACACACACACACACAGGGGCAAAATGGGAGGGGGACAGAAAAAAAGAAGGAGAGAAAAAAAAAAAAAAAAAACACACACACACACACACAAAACACACACACACACACACACACACACACACACACACACACACACAGACTGACTGATTTCTGACAGAGAGGAAAGAGACTGAGAGACAGAGAGGGGCAGGGGAAAAAAAAGATGGGGAGGCGGTGGGAGAGAGGGAGACAGACAGACAGAGAGAGGCAGAAGGGGAGAGGAAACTGAGAGGAAAAAAAAGGAAGGAATTAAAAAAAAATAGAGAAGGAGAAGGGGGAAGAGAAAGAAGGAAAAGGAGAGAGAGAGAGAGATTCAAATTTCCCAAAACCCATATTCAAATCCTTTTAGTATTGGAAAGGTGAACTTTTTATTACACTGCTCTGGGGTCTCCTTCTTTCCTTTTTTCGTGTATCGGGCATCCCTTGGGTTTTATCGTTGGGTGTGTATAAAAGAAAATGGATGTTTCAAACTTCTGTGGCCAAAGCGGCTGCCCCCCGGGGGCAAAAAGAATTTTTGAAATTCAGATTTTCTTCTTGGTCCGTCGGGGCTGTCTTTTGGGTTTTGTCTCTTTTGTGTTTTTTTCTGTCTGTCTCTCTCTCTCTGCTCCCTCTGTCTCTTTTGCCCTCTGTCTTGTTTCTCTGTTTCTGTCTGTCTCTGTCTGTCTGTCTCTGTCTCTCTGCCTTTTGTCTGTCTGTCTGTCTGTTGTCTGTCTGTCTGTCTGTCTGTCTGTTTTTTTTTTTTTTTCTTCTCTCTCTCTCTCTCTTCTCTCTCTGCCATAAAACTTATATGCGGGCAGATAAGTCTCTTTTCCCCCTTTCCCCCTAAATTTTAAACAAATACAGGTTTTCTTCCCTGAGTCAGTGGGGGAAATTTAACCTTTGCCTCCCGAAAGGATTTAAGTGTTGCCACTGTTATCACATACCTTGTCTACAGGCAGTGGTATGAAGCATGTGAAACTGTCGGGTCAGTAAGTGGACCGCCCCTTTTCGGCAGGTCTGTCTGCAATGACTCAGGGTGCATGTGTACGTGCCAATCTGAGAAAAAGCCTCGACCTTTGCACTCCAAGAAAGCGTGCATGGAGTAAAGCTGAACGAAGCTGTTCGTTGGATTAACTGGAGAGTGGGTTACCTGCCCTGAGATCCGAAGGTCGAGAGTTCAGTCCCTTTAAGTTCCGTTAACCTCAATTCTTCTAACGTTAGTTCGTTTAACCCCTCATCTCCTAACTTTAGTTCGGTTAACCCCTAATCTGCTAACCTCAACAACAACAAGACTATATAATAACAAAATTTAAAAAAAAAAAAAAAAAAAGAAGAAGAAAAGTAAAGTATATTTGCCAATGCCCACGAATTTGTCAAAAGTGGTAGATAGATGCTTACTGAAATTATTGTTTGCTTGCTGCAGGCATACGCATTTGCTACCACCATAGTCTAATCTGTTGTGACTTATTCTACGCGTAAGAGGTATATATACCCCCCCCCCCCCCCCCCCCCCCCCCCTCCCTTTTCTCTCTCTCTCTCTCTCTCTCTTTCCTGCTATAACAAATCTGGCATTCGAAATAGAAACTGACAATCATCACCTTTTTTTGTATCCAAGAAAATGCAGTCTTGACAGTGAAGAATACTTACTGTGTATTACCAACAAATGGTAGTGAGATGCGCTTAAATCCCAGGTTTAAATTAAGAGCGTGTGGATTCAAAATCACAAACAATGGCTTGCACTGTACAGCACCTGTGTTTTCCCAGGAGAGACAGGATGAGGTACACTGTGTTTTTTTTGTCGAACTTTAGAGTATAAGAACGAATTAAAGTTCCTGGGTAAACTTTCCGGTTTCCGCAACCCCCGGTCCGGATCGGGGGGAAAAGCATTGAACAAAAGCGGGCCAGATGCCCATGCACACCTTTTTGGGCCCCGGGCCGGACCGGGGGGCCCAAAACCAAAGAAATCACCCGGAACTAAATCGGATCCGGGCTGGTTTTTAAAATTATCCGGGAAAGTCTGTGGAAGAACGGAACCGAGTCTGAAAACAAACCCGGTAGCGGGCCCGGGTTTTGCCAAAAAAGGGCCCGGGAAGATTCCGCACACCGGCTTGCTTCTGGGCCGGTTTTATTTGGCCAAACCCTGGGCCCGGCCCCAGGGTCGGGGTTTGGCCCGGTTTTGGGAATTAACCCATAAAAATTTCCGGAAAAACGGGTCCGGAAAACGGGTCCGGAAAAGGGTCCGGGATAAACGATCCGGCCCGATTCTGGGGAAGCTGGGCCCCTAAAGGGGGGATTGGAGTTTACTGGGGCATTTGACTCACTGTTTAAGGGACTCTTTTTTTTTAAGAATGAGACTAAAACTAGGCACAGCATTGGGGGAGAGCAGAGAAAAGCGCTATATAAAAGCTTTAATAATAATAATACACTTTTCATGTTTCGGTTTAGAGATTATTTCTTTGGGAAAATTTGGGAAAAAGTCGAAAAAAAAAAGCAATTCCAACCCTAAAGAGAGCGGATACTTGTTGGTTAACAGATGGTGTGTAGGTTTTAAATGTGTGTGTGTGTGTGTGGGGTGTGTGTGTGGGGTGTGGGGTGTGTGTTGGGGGTGGGGGGGGGGTGGGTGGTTTTGGGGTGTGGGTGTGTGTGTGGTGTGTGTGTGTGTGGGTGTGTGTGTGTGTGGGTGTGGTGTGTGTGGTGTGGGTGTGGGGGTAGTGATGGGGTGTGTGTATTTTGGGGTGTGTGTTTTGTGTGGGGGTGTTTTGTGGGGGTGTGTGTGGGATGTGGTGTGTGTGTGTTTGTGTGTGGGGGGGGGGGTTTTGTGTGTGGTTTTGGGGTTTTGGGGGGGGGTTTGGGGTGTGTGTGTGTGTGTTAGTCCACCCCCACCCCCACAAAAATTAAACAATCTTTATCGCGATCATTGATCGTAAAACCAAGAGTGATAAACACGCCATTTCACCAACGAGTTTCGGTGCCTCTCTTCCCAAGAACCCCAAATGTGGTAATTGGAGAGACCAAAATTTGTGAGCCTTGCCTCTTTTTTTTGGAACAAATTTGAAAGTTAAAAGGCTTTGGTTTTGAGTGGCCATTTTTCTTTTTTTAAGACCAAAAACAACCCAAATTTGTATTTGCCACTTTTTTCTTCTTCTTTTTCTTCTTCTTCTTCTTCTTCTTCTTCTTCTTTCTTCTTCTTCTTCTTTTTCCCTGAATAACCGTACCGGTTGCTGGGGTAAAACACCACTTACTTACTTCTTTTTTTCTTCTTCTTTTCTTCTTTTTCTTTTCTCTTCTTCTTCTTCTTTTCTTCTTCTTCCTCCTTTTGTCATTTTCCGTTTTTCAGTAAACCCTTCATTAACAGTGCGAGTGTGTCATAAGTGGTATCGCCTGGGTTGGGGCGGGCAGAAGCCACAGGCCCCCGGCCCCTACGATAGTGTGGTGACTAATCCAAACCTTATTTTCCTCAATAAAAAAATAATAAAAATATTATTAATAATAATAAAATAATGTAATTTACCTCCTCATAAACGCTCTAGCGCCCCAAAATTATTTTAACCTAAAAATATCTAAAACCACGTAGAACAGCCTAAAAAAACATTTCAAAAGGTATTACCACACGACACCACACAACAACACACACACCCACACACACCACACGCACGCACGCACGCACGCACGCCGCACGCACGCACCACGCCGCCGCACGCACCCCCAAACCACCCCGCACCAAACACCCCCGCCGCCGCCACGCACGCCGCACGCACACAAGACAAGCAGAAACGGGGTATTGATATTTTTTGGGGGAAAATCTGTGGGGAATTTTCATTTGATTTTAAAAAGATACAAAGCACGCCCCATTTTCGTGTATCCCCCTTTTTTTTCAACAACCTACAGACAGAAAATTATTCAAACGATGGAGGAACTAAATTTATGTTGTTGGACGTTTTTAATAGCGTTATTCTCCGCTCTCGAGCAGACTCGCTGCGTTTTTTTTTCTTTTTTTTTTTTTTCTTTTTCTTTCTTTGTTTTTTTTCCCCGAACTGTTTTCCATCTCGGCGTTCTGTGTACCCCATAAAACCATGCCTTGACTGTTGAAGACAGCATACGGAACAGAAAACATGAATTATTGGTAGGTGGGTAGGTAGGTATGTAGGTGGTATTTTGTTTAATGTCCTCAGATGTCAGCATATTAGGGACAAGCTGGACCATGCCGAAGCATGTTCAATATAGTTTTCCCAAAAAAACCGAAGCTCGTAGGACGGACCCCCGGACGGGCCCCCCTCGACTCCCCACACAGCTCCTGAACTATATAACCAGTTTTATTATTATTCATAGCTTTTTTTAGCTCTCGAGCAGACTCCTGCGCACATGTCCCCGTATTCTAAAGATGATGTATCCTTTTATACGCGTTTTATTAATACCACGGGAAATGGTGTACTGGGAGCGCTCATTGGTGTGTGGAAAAGCAGGGAATACGTGAATCCGCCTCCCTCTTACTATGTACGTGAAAATACCGCCTCCCTGCATTACATGTACGTGAAAACCCCCTCCCTGCATTACTATGTACGTGAATACCGTCTCCCCCTGCATTACTATGTACGTGAATCCGTCTCCCCCGCTTACTATGTACGGAATACCGTCTCCCTGCATTACTTGTACTGAATACCGTCTCCCTGCATTACTATTACGTGAATACCGTCTCCCTGCATTACGTGAAACCGCTCCCTCATTACTTTTACGTAATACCCTCCCCCTCCCAAAATTAGTGAATACCGTCTCCCTGCTTCTATGTCGTGAATTCGCCTCTCTGCTTACTATGTACGTGAATACCGTCTCCCTGCTTACGTAAAACCGTCTCCCTGCATTACTATGTCGTGAAATTTCGCCTCTCTGCAAATTGTAGTGATACCGTCTCCCCCTTTTTGGTCCCTGCTTACTTTACGGTTTCCGCCCCACATTACGTGAATACCGTCTCCTGCTTACGTGAATACCGCCCCCCTGCATTACTATGACTGAATACCGTCTCCTGCAAATTTACGTGAATACCGTCTCCCCCGCTTACTATGTCGTGAAAACCGCTCCCTGCATTACTATGTCTTTTAATTACCCCTCCCGATACTAAAGGGAAAGTGAATACCCCTCCCTGCATTAATGTATGGTGAATAAAACCCCCCCTGCATTACATGAATACCTCTCCCCGCATTTTAAATGAATACCGTCTCCCTGTACAAGAAAAAGCTGTAAAACCTGGTCCGCGTATCGCTGAACATTCTAAACCCCTGGCTTGCTAATGGCCATACACGCTGAACTGAGCCGTGCACAGAGGTGTCTGTTACAATTGTCGCTACCATCTTTCTCAGTGTGGCCTGGATTGCCTTGCACCAGTGAAGTTCCCCAGTGGCGTAAACCGTCGGCCCCAACAGAATATTTTAGTTTGAGAGGAAAAGGGAAAAATTTTTGCCCCCGTTTCTTCTTTTCCTCTCTCTCTCCTCTCTCTCCCCTCTCTCTCTCTCCTCTCTCTCTCTCTCTCTCTCCTCTCTCTCTCCTCTCCTCCCTCTCTCCTCTCTCCTCCTCTCTCCTCTCTCTCTTCTTCTTCTTTCCCTTCCTTCTTCTTCTTCCCTTTCCCCTTTTGTCTGCTGTTCTTCTGTCTGTCTTCTTTTTCTTCTTCTTCTTCTTCTCCCCTTTTCTCTCTCTCTCTCTCTCTCTCTCTCTCTCTCTCTCTCTCTCTCTCTCTCTCTCTTCTCTCTCTCTCTTCTCTCTCTCTTTTTCTGTCTGTCTGTCTTTGCGTCTTTCTTCTTCTCTGTCTCTGTCTTTTTCTCTGTCCTCTCCTCTGTCTCTCTGTCTCTCTTTTCTCTTTTTGTTTGTCTCCCCTCCCCCTCTTTTTCTCTCTTCTCTCTCTCTCTCCTCTCTCTCTCTCTCTCTCTCTCTCTCTCTCTCTCTCTTTTCTCCCCCTCTTTTCCCCCTGCTTTGTTTCCGATCCTTTTTTGACTCACGTCAAACCCCTCCATGGGGAAAGGCATTTGCAAATGTCTTACTGCTACCTGTATTTTCCCCCGCGGTATGGGGGCAGTCCGAGATGCACGAAAAGGAACCACGGTGTCTTATGTATCGTTGTCTTCACTGTCACTATCACGCATCGGGAGGAGATCGCCCTTTTCGACTCTAAAATGGAGGGCTCCCTTTCTTACGCTGCTTACCACACGGTATATCTAGATTTGTCTCCCGTAGATCGTCTCGGCTACGCACTATAACCCTGGACCAGAA
>JABMCL010003101.1:447500-487500 GCA_018857735.1 Alviniconcha marisindica | reverse complement strand
TGAATTTCACTATGACTGACTCGCCCAAAGCGAGGTTGTGCATTTCTCGTTAATTAATATATATATATATATAACCCCCCCCCCCAAAAATCAGTTACTTCTAAAAAAAATATATAAAAAAATCAATCATCTTGCTGTTTGTCTCTTACCCCCCCCTACACCCCCCCCCCCCCCCCCTACCGAGCTGAGCGGCACCACTCGCCTTCCTTCGTGACTCAATGCATTGCTTGATTTTCGCAGCGCAAAAAAAAAAAAAAAAAAATCCTGATGACTGACATGCCTGCCTGGTGAAGTTCCATACGTTACCGTGCCAGCTAATTCCATTTGTTTCCTCCACAGGCGAAAAATTGGCGTCCGCCAAACATTCTTTACTCCTTCGTTTTCTTTCCGCAGACTAGAACCGAATCGGTCACGTGGGTGTATGTAGCGAATCTCCCTGCACAAGGGAGATAAGCGTGGCTTGGACACCGACGGTTGGCAGAATGGGCAGGATGCAGACGTCACCAGTTTTGTCTTTGGCCCCACCACGCTCCCACCTGCTTTCCCCTGCCCCAACTTCATCCATCTTCACCCCTACGTCTGCATCTCTGGTTGCCAGTCTCTTGCACTGCGGGTGGCCGCTCCATCCCATAGCCTACGACAGCGACAACTACACCTCGGCCTCATCACATTTTCCCAGCGACGCTGATCCTCTTCTTCCAACTCCCGATAGTATTCTGCAGTTTGTAATGCGCTTTGGTCTGTCTGAAAATTAAAGGAGGAGAACAAAGCCAAAAGAAAAGAAGTAAAAGAAAAAAAGAGGGGAGAGAAAGAAAAAAGAAAAAGAAAAAAAGAAAAGAAAAGAAAAAAAGAAAGAAAAAAAGAAAAAAAAGGAGAAGAAAAAAAAAGAAGAAAAAAAAGAAGAAAAAAGAGAGAAGAAAAAACAACAACCGGTATTTAACACCAAAAGAAGAAGAAAAAGAAAACCCCTACACAGAAGAAAACCCCAAAAGGAAAAAGATGATGATGGAGAAAAAAGAGGAAAGGATGACAAGAAGAAGAAAATCGGAGTAAAAGAGAAAGAAAAAGGACAAGAGTGATGAACAAAAATGCCCCAAATTACAAATGTTGACGAGGGTCAAGAAACCTCACGATCGATATATATATATATATATATATATATATATATATATATATATATATATATATGTATGAACGCTACATGCAGACTTCGTTTCCAATTGAAGAATGTCAAATTGATAAGTCTAAACATTCATTATCAGTGAATATGTTATGTAAGGCCTAACATATTCACGGTACAATGAAAGTGGATTGAAAGATCATGAGGTTTCAAATAAAAACTACACAAACTTAGGTTGTATACATCTTATGCTCGATGTATTGACCTTACGTGTACATTTATATTTGTATATTGTGAATATTTTATGTAAGGCCTAATATATTCACATTATACAAATACTGAAATAACATGTTCAGCAATGGCAATGTTGTGAGGTGAACAACTGAAGAAGAAAAAATGCTCGATGTAAATACGTAATGGTTTTGATTTCGTATTTGTGTTTTGTGAATATTTTATGTAAGGCCTAATATATTCACATCACACAGATATTGAAATAGCATGCTGAGCAATGACAAAGCTGTGAGACTTACAACTGGGGGGGGAAAAGAAAACCAAAACAAAACGGATCGACAGATCTACCACAAATGATATGGAATTACACATTCAGAACAAAAAATATGTACCACTACATGCTGGGTATGAGGAAATGTTCTTTCGTTTACATGGACCAGAATATTATGAGCAGAAATGTCAGTGAAACAGTTGCTATACGGCAATTTAGCAAGATTATCAACCACTCTTGAACGGATGGCATCGTCGTTTCTTTGCTTTTTCCTAGTTAATCAGTACGTATGTCGTTGAAAACTGTGTATCCATCAAACGGGCTTTTTTGAATCTTACTGACGTTTGCCGGTGTTTGTTTTGGGTTTCTTGCTGCTTGCTTTAAGCAATGTTTGAGGGTAACTAAACAAACATGCATGTGACCATAACTAGTATCAGGTTCAACAATTTCTGCCGTGGTGAGTTTACCATTCTGCTTCAGATTAACACAGTGATGGAAAATGTCCGAAAGTCTTTGAACGTCGACTCTTTTTAATCGGGTTCACTTGCTTTATTGTCATTTAAGAATGTTCAACGTGGATCAGATGTCATTTGTTTATTCTGCATTCATGAATGGTCTTGGTGGGGAGTTTGCGTGCGTATGGTTACATATGCTTTGTTATATTTTGCGTCGTCCAACCATAAATACGTCACCAATAATCTACAAGCACAATATAGTAAGCATTTGTCTTGAACATTAGTTTTTAACAGGTATTTCTCTTTAGTTTTGTTTTTTCACCTTCCGTTCAGTTCAGCTGTTAAAATATGTTGCTAAATCAGCTGCTTCGGAAAAAGTACAATATGTACACCCACGTGAGTTTAACAAGCTCAAATTCAATGTGAATCGTACAGCTAAAATTGAAACACAGCACTGGACCCGGTTCATTTTTCGACTCAGTTAACCAACCTGGAAGGGGTACTAGTCTTTTATTCCACCAAAATTTTCCGGGTTTGTTTTTGCTATTGTCAAAAAAATGAAACCCACGAGTCTTTAATTTCAAGTCCGTGTGTGGTGAAGCTGGAATACTGAGAGTGTGAGTGTTGAATTGTGACTGTTGTACACACTCATTTTGGCCGAGTTTGGGGTCCATAATAATGGATTAGTGAATTTTGTGTGTGCGCTTAATGCTGATATTGTGACTGGTTTGGTCGTTTGCCTTTTTTGAATGGCTGTTGTGCATTTCGTGTTTTCCCCATGGTACATGAAGGGAACAAAGACGGTCATAACAATGGAACTATCTTTTATGTTGTGAACAAATGGTTGAGAGATGCATGGTGTTGCATACAATCTGGAGAATGAGGGTGATTATGATCTGGGTTTGGTTTGTGATTTTAGTCAACAAAGTTTGACCACTGCCCGCAAAAAAATAATGCTCTTCCCTGGATCGTTAATTTTTACATGGACTCTTGATACTAGCGAGAGGTGTGTGTTTACGAGTATGATTTTGACAAGGTAGATCTTGATCATTGACCGTAAGGGCATTATTTGTTGAGCGTATTAAGCTTCCTTTTTGTTGCACAAGTGGTGGAGAGACAGACCAGTGTTGAAGACAACAGGACGAAAAGAGAGACAGAGAGAGAAAAGTGCCTGAATGCAGAAAGTTGAGTCGGATGGATGGAAAGAATGGAAGAAAGAATGGCGAATGGAACTCGAGAACTGGCGAGTGAAGAACGCAAACGAATGATTGAGTGAAAGAAATTGTTTCAGATTTTTGTGCGAAAGAGAGATGACAGAGGAAGAGCAGATGGAAGAAGAAGGAGTGGAGAGGAAGAATGAAATGTGTGGAGAGGAAAAATGAACTGTGTGCAGAGGAAGAATGAAATGTGTGGAGAGGAAGAATGAAATAAGAGGAGGAGGAAGAATGAAATGTGTAGAGAGGAAGAATGAAACGTGTGGAGAGGAAGAGGAAGAATGAAATGTGTGGAGAGGAAGAATGAAATAAGAGGAGGAGGAAGAATAAAATGTGAAGAGAGGAAGAATGAAACGTGTGGAGAGGAAGAATCAAATGTGAGGAGCAGGGAAGAATGTCCACACTCAGTTCGAAAGACGGAATTGTGGTTGAAATTCTTGATGGTGTTTGAATTGTGGTATGTCACTTGAAACTCTTTACGAAACCTGAACCGGCAAGTTGACAAGTAGACTTGAAATAGTCCAGGTGGGCGTCAGCCCGAAATGACCAGTCTGTAGCTGTAGAGAACTGCGGTAACAATGCAGAATTATGACCAGTTTAGTCAAAAGAAAAACACGGGGCAGAGAGAGAGAGAGAGAGATGTTTGTGAAAATATTTCATGAAAAAAAAAAAAATCTTGCGTAAAACAGTTTAAACACCAATGAAAAAGAGCCTAGTTAAATCTCAGGTCTATACCTAGTGTTCAGTGTATCTAAAAAAAAAACTGTCCCTAATATGTCAACCCGACATCCGAGCCGACATAAAGCCCCACATCATCTACAAAAAATGGACGTACGTAGTTTTGTTTGCTGTGCTTGTTCCTCAAGGCAAATTTTGTTCTCTTCTTTCTCTTGGCGAGATAACTAATCCTATCCCACCCCCACCCCCACCTGCAAAGCAGAGCTTGGAAATGTAAACAAGGCTGTTGGCCTTGTAAGCTGTAAATGTTGCGTTGTGGTGGTGTTGTGGCTTGTTATGAAACGGTGGATTTTTTTCAACAACTCGGTTCTTTCAAAGGGTTACTTATGCATGTGGTCTTTTGCGGGCTTGGCGCTTTTCTGTATAGATTTTGCCTGATGCTGTCAGACTGAAACATCTAATGCACATTCTAGTTGAGCTTTACGTTATATTTTGCTTGATGCTGTCGAGACAAAACCTGTCTAATGTACTTCCACTTGAAGGGAGATAACCTTAGCTGAAGCTGGTCCTACTGCATATTAATTTGT
The DNA here is from genome assembly GCA_018857735.1 of Alviniconcha marisindica. Lineage (NCBI taxonomy): Eukaryota > Metazoa > Mollusca > Gastropoda > Provannidae > Alviniconcha > Alviniconcha marisindica. Next base: position 482,944 of record JABMCL010003101.1, on the reverse strand, counting down.
TTGAAACTCGTGGTCTCCCTTGGTTCAGCAAACTAGATGGGAGGGAAAACTGAATGAATGAGCTTGTGAATTTGATGAACGAAACCTATGAAAGAAAGAATAAGTACCGGTGCTCTAATACTTGTGTTTCTTCCTGTTCTAATACGTGTGGTCCTTCCCTGGCAATAGCTTTGTTGTGACATGTCATGTGTGCAAGTGACCAACGCTAAGCAGGGAACTTGTTTGTAATGTAACACTTCAGTTGATCTGATAGTGTGTACAAATGTCTGAAGGAAGTGAGTGAGTGAACGGATGGCCTGTACAGCCCGAGTTTGGAGTAGAGAGAGAGAGGGAGAGAGCAAAACGCAATGGCGATTCAGGACACTGAAGGGGCCATAAATATTCTGAATAAACATTACAATAGTCTTTGATACTGTGTGCGATTTGTCACCATTATTATCACGGGGGGAAATTGAGGTGTCTTTCTGGTTCGATTAATCTGCGACAAGCAACCATTTCTATGTGTTCAGAAGATGCAAAACTTATGGGGAAAATTGGTGCAGATCAGATTATTGATTTTGCCGTTTTGATTTACTGATCGAATGTCCTTAGCCTTAGATCACTGTGAAAATGTAGTGCTCGGCATGGCTGACAAACGCCAGGAAAGCTAGAATGATTGATGGATTGTTTGTTTGCTGTTGTTGTTTTTCTGGACGACTTCTCTTTGGTTGCTCGGTGCAGATTTCTCTCGCGATTGTTTGAAAGTGTGATATGATGTCCTCTTTCGGCGATCGTTCTTTGTAGTAGTTAGTCAGGCTTTAGTTTCCTTTGTTTTACTGTGCATACTGTTTTATTGTACTGCCGTTAAACACAATGTGCCCTCTTTGGACGGATTGCTAACGCAAGTATGTGGTTTTTCATTGGCACTTTCGCAACGGTATGTCAAGTCCACGAACTTCACCAACCATGTAGTGCATTCTCTTCACCTTTCTCATCACCGCAAGCAGCTTCCCAACAAACCTCCGAAATTTATCATCGGTGTCGTGCGTTTCCTTCTTCTACTTCTGATCCTTCCAAACAGCTCAACGGATTTAGTCGCGACGAATTTCTTGGACTGTGTAATGCAACCGATTTGTTCACTCTTTTTCTCTCGCCCACAACCTGCGATAAATCGACATAAACCTGAACCATCTTAACACCTCGCAATCACAGCAACTCAGCAAGTCTCCAAGAAAATTCTCGGACAAGATAGCGTAATTTCTTCATTGTTCTTTTTCACCACAGCAAAGGGCCAGGCAAACAAGTCTCTGCGAAAGTCACCGACAAGGTAGTGCAGCTTGTTCATTCCTTTTTCTCGCTGACTCAGAAGGAAGTGTTCACAAACAAGGTTGTGCAATTTCTTCATTCTTTTTTTGTCACCAAATCAAAAGGAAACCCAAAAGTCTCCACAAACGAGATTGTGCAATTTCTCAATTCTTTTTCTCGCCCAACAAAAGCAAACCGTTCAAGTCTTCCAACAACTTGACCGTCTCAAAGGAAAACCCAACAAGTTAACAACAACAAACTGATGACAACCTCAAGAGGTAATCAAACAAGGGTTTTTAAAAAAACTAATGAGAAGATAGTGCAATTTCTTCTTTATTCTAACGGCCTCAAAGGGCAGTCCAACAAGTCTAAAGAACTGACGTCAAGTAGTACAATTTCTTCGTATTATTCCCCTGACATCCAGGAACAACCCAAGAAGTGTGAACAGTTGACATTATCGTAGTGCAATTCTTTCACTTTTTCCTGATAACCTCAAATGACGAACCAAGTCTCAACAGTTGACCGCAAGGTAGTGCAGTGTCTTCAAATTTTCGCTCTGGCAACCAAGTACAACCCAACAAGTCTCAGCAAGTGATATCAAGGTAGTGCAATTTCTTCATTTCTTTCTGACAACCTCAAAGGACAACCCAAGTCTCAATTGACGGCAAGGTAGTGCAATTTCTTCAGATCTTTCTGACAACCTCAAAGGACAACCCAAGTCTCAATTGACGGCAAGGTAGTGCAATTTCTTCATTTCTTTCTGACAACCTCAAAGGACAACCCAAGTCTCAATTGACGGCAAGGTAGTGCAATTTCTTCAGATCTTTCTGACAACCTCAAAGGACAACCCAAGTCTCAATTGACGGCAAGGTAGTGCAATTTCTTCAGATCTTTTTTCTGACAGCCTCAAAGTACGACCCGACAAGTCTCAGCAACTGATGCCAAAGTAGTGCCCCCCGACAACATCAAAGGACAAAAACAAGTGTCAAGAATTGATGTCAAGGTCGTGCAGTCTCTTTTTACTTCTTTTTGACAGCTTCAAAGGACAGCCCAACACGTCTGAAAAATTAACGCCAAGATAATTTCTTCTTTTCCCCTGACAGCCCCAAAGGATAGCCCAACACATCTCAAGAATTAACGTCACGGTAGTGCAGTTTCTTCATATTTTACCGACAACCTCAAAGGAAAACCCAACAAGCCTCAGCAACTGATTTCAAGGTAGTGCAGTTTCTTCAAATATTTTCCAACAGCCTCAAACGACAACTTAACATGTCTCAACAACTGACGTCAGTGTAGTGCAATTTCTTCATTTTTCCCTCGACAACCTCAAAAGACAAACAATAAAGTGACAGGAATTGATGTTAAGGTAGTGCAGTTTCTTCGTATATTTCTGACCCTCAAAGGACAGCCGAACACTTGACAAGAACTAACGTCAAGGTAGTCCAGTCTCTTCATTTTCTGACAACGTCAAAGGAAAACCCAACAAGTCTCAGCAAGTGATTTCAAGATAGTGCAGTTTCTTCATTTGTTTTCCCCAACAACCTCAAAGGACAACCCAAGTCTCAATTGATGACAAGGTAGTGAAGTTTCTTCAGATTTTTCTGACAGCCTCAAAGGACAATTCACTAAGTCTCGACAACTGACATCAAAGTAGCGCAAATTCTTCTTTTTTCCCCTCGATAACCTCAAAGGACAAACCAACAAGTGTCAAGAATTAATGCTAAGGTCGTGCAGTTTCTTCGTATTTGTCTGACAGCTTCAAAGGAAAGCCCAACACGTCTCGAAAATTAACGTCAAGGTAGTGCAACTTCTTCATCTATTCCCCTGACAGCCTCAAAGGACAACCCAGCAATTGTGAACAATTGACATTAAGGTAGTGCAGTTTCTTCATATTTTTCTGACAGCCTCAAAAGAAAACCCAACAAGTCTCAGCAAGTGATTTCAAGGTAGTGCATTTTTTCCAACAACCTCAAAGGACAACCCAAGTTTCAATTGATGTCAAGGTAGTGCAATTTCTTCAGATTATTTTCTGACAGCCTCAAAGACAACTCGACAAGTCTCAACAACTGACGGCAAGGTAGTGCAATTTCGCCATTTTTCCCCTGACATCCTCAAAGTACCACCCAACAATTGTGAACAGCTGACATCAAGGTAGTGCAATTTCTTCTTTTTCCCGGACAACCTCAAAGGACAAACCAAGTGTCAAGAATTGATGTTACGGTAGTAGTATTTTTCTGACAGCCTTCAAAGGAAAGCCCAACATGTCTCAAGAATTAACATCAAGGTAGTGCGGTTTCTTCATATTTTTTTGTGACAACCTCGAAGGAAAACCCAACAAGTCTCAGCAGGTGATTTCAAGGTAGTGCAATGTTTGCTTCTTCCCCCCCCCCCCCCCCCCCCCCCCCAACAACAACCTCAAAGGACAACCCAAGTCTCAACTGATGGCAAGGTAGTGCAGTTTCTTATATTTGTTTTCTGACAACCTCAAAGGACAACTCGAGTCTCAACTACTGACTTCAAGGTAGTGCAGTTTCTTCATTTCCCCCCGACAGCCTCAAAGGACAACCCATCACGTCTCAAGAATTACCGTCAAGGTAGCGCAATTTCTTCATCTACTCCCCCAACAGCCTCAAACTACAACCCAAGTCTCAGCAAGTGATATCAAGATAGTGCAGGTTCTTCATTTTTTCCTGACAACCCCAAAGGACAGACAACCCAAGTCTCAACAATTGACCGCCGCAAGGTAGTGCAATGTCTTCGTATTCCTCCCACCCCTCCCCCCAAGAGCCAAGTGCAGCCCACCAAGTGAGAACAGTTCACAGTCAAATGCGATTTCTTCAAAAAAAATTAACGACCTCAAACTACAACCCAAGAAGTACCAGCAAGTGATATCAAGGTAATGCAATTTCTTCGTTTTTTCGTGACAACCTCAAGGGCAACCCAGCGAGTCTTAACAACTGATATCAAGGTAGTGCATTTCATCGCGCTCGGCAGCCGAATGAAACTTGGTAACTGACATTACGGTAGTGTCATTTCGACCTTAATTTTTGTTTCTCCTAACAACATCCGAGGGCAACCAAACTATCACATCTCAATGACACCAAGGTAGTGCAATTTTCATCATATCTTCCCAACAACCTCAAAGGCAACCAAACATCAAGGAAGTGCATTTCTTCATTTATTTCTTTGCCACGTCTAAGGGCAACCCAAGATGTGTCGGCAAACGACAATGGAGGTAGTGCATTTTAAAAAAGAAATTCTCTTTCATCATGGTTCCATAAAGCAATCTAGAGATCTCCACACACTTCACTTACAAGGTAAGGCAGTTTCGTAAACAGCGACCCTGCTATAGTACTCGCGAACTTAAGCAAAGTAGTGTAGGATATTCTTTTTCCCACAACCACAAAGAGCAACTCAGCAGGCAAGTTTCTACTACCTTCATCATCAAAGTTGTGCAATCTCTCGATTCCTCCTGTCGCCACCCAACCAACCGAGCAAGCAAGTCTTCGTGAACTTCTTTAGCAAGGTAGTGCAATTTCTACATTCCTCCAGTCGCCACCCGAAACAGCCGTCCAACGACAGCGAAAGAGCAAGCTGTCATGTAAGTCTTCGTGTAATTCATCACAAAAGGTAGTGCAGTTTCCTCATTCAGTCGCCACCCCAAAGGGTTTCCAACGATACTGAAAGAGCAAGCCATCATGTAAGTCTTCGTGTAATTCACTCGACTCAAAAAGGTAGTGTAGTTCCTTCATTCCAACTGTCGCCACCCCAAAGAGCTATCCAACGACACCGAAGAGAGCAACTTGCGAGTCAAGTAAATCTTCGTGAAATTCACCCAAAAAGGTAATGCGGTTCCTCGTTCTTCCTGTCGCCACCCAAAAGAGCAACCCAGCAAGCAAGTGTCTGTGAAATTCATCCAGAGAGGTAGTGCAATTTTTTTGTTCCTCGGCCCGAAAGAACAACCTAGCCACCCCGAAAACGGCAACCCAGTAAGTAGATCTTCGTGAATTAACGGAAAAGGTAGTGCAGTATCTTGATTCCTCTTGTTCTGACCCCAAAGAGCAACCCAGCAAGTAAGTCTTCATTCACCACCAAGGTAGTGCAGTTTCACCTTTAAAGAGCCTTCCAAATACCCCAGCAATCAAGTCGTTATGGACTTCTCCGACAAGGTAATGCAATTTCACCATCAAAGAGCCACCCAACCACCCAAGCAAGTAAGTGTGTGTCAACTGAAATAGCAAGGTAGTGCAACTGTGTCATTCCCCATTTAAACCACCTCGTCACCATAAAGATCAAGCCAACAAAGTTTCAGCGCAGAAGTCCGAGTGCATTGTTCCTCCTCTCGCCGACACAGAGAAAGACGGCAAGCCTCCCCAAGCACAAGTTTCACCGAAAAGGGTAGTGCAGTGATGTGTGTGTGTGTGTGTTTTAATTCTTCTCATCACAAACAGTAATTTCTTAATTCTTCTCGTCGCAACCAACAATATTTTAATTCTTCTCGTCACAACCAGCAATTTCTTAATTCTACTCGTCACAACAAGTAGTGACCCATCGAGTCTCTATGAACTTCGCGAAGAAAGTTGTGCAAGTAAGTAATTTAGTCTTCTTTCCCAAGGGCGCTTGACAAACAAGTATGTTCCGCTAGCACCAGCCGCGTCGACATAGCCTTCAGAGATATTACAAGCTCCGTCACGCGTGTGACTGATGTGTGACTGGTCCCAGCTCTTTTGTCGTCATGAATGATTCCACCTTTGACCTTCACGTCCTCCGTCTGTTCTGTTTATACGTCATCCACGTGATTCTGTGTATACGTCACCCCACGACAGACGCACAACGTCAGGAAAATAATCCATCATTCCTCGCCGTGACCCGTTTCCACTTCCCATGTATCATCCGACCAGTACGCACAAAGTGAAAATCTCCCATCCCTACGAGTGTGTTGTTCTATGTTTGCATCTGTGTCAAGAAAGGCTGAAACCTAATCGTGAAATCTTTCGTCTTGTGCTTTTTCTTATAGACTGTGTCTGCATCTTTCAAGCTTTCTGCAATGGGCGTGCATTCTCGCGCAAGCAACATAAAAAAAGGTTACCGTCTCCATACAGAAAACCCAAGTAATGAGTGCCTGTAGTTAGCTGAAACCTGGTTGTGATTTGTTTCGTCTGTGGATTGTGAATTGTTCCGTCTGTGTTTCAAAAGTGTGCTTTTCTAAATGGATGTGCATTCTTCGTGCAAGCAACATAAACAAAGTTATCGTCGCCTAACAGAAATCCCAAGTAATTGGTGGCTTGTAGCCAACGTCCTCCCATGTTCTGCTTTGTGTGAAACAACAGTCACGATCATCACCTGTTTATCAGTGTTCCATTCCCTTCTCTGCTCCAGCAGCATTTAACCAAGCAACAGTGACTCCTCCATAGACGCTTTCAAGTCGACTAGATTCCCTCTGGCTTCAACCGTCCCGGTTGACTGGGCGTAACCAAACAAAATAAGTGTTTGTCCCTGTGATTGCATCTCTAATCGGTGCTCGTGTCTGTGTATAGCACTGCGACGGTTAGTGTGTGTCTTTACGAGGTTATGGGACAAAACACGGGGTACTGCATGTGCTACGCCGAAGAATACTTTTGCCTGTGCCTAATTTTCCTGCTATGGGTTAGTGCACTTCATCTTGAATAATTCCCACGGACTGACCGCCACTCCACACTTCTGCATTGCTTCCATGCCTCATTAACTTCCCGAGTCTCGAAGCCAGCTTTTATTTAACACGTCCCAGAAGTTGACACAGCATATTTCGTGTCTTGAAAGATTGACTGCGCCACACTTGTGCATTGTTTTTCGGCCTTCTTGTCCTCCCGGCAACATTTTGCCCGTTCCCTAAAGCCAGCTTCACTTCACATGTCGTAGATGTCAACCCAGCATAGATGTCAACCCAGCATAGATGTCAACCCAGCGTAATTATTTCGTCTCTGAAAGACTATTGCACCTGCTCGATGTGCGTCGGCTGATTCCCCATGTTACAGTCAGCTGTCTGCTGCAGCAGCGTTCGTGCTGTTTTCTGCCCACGCAGCTTGTGTTGAAGTAACAAGCCAGTAACGCCCTGGTGAATTAACCCCTGTCTCTGTACCTTTTGCCTCCGCCCCTGTGTCCACGGTTCCACCAGCGAACCTGTTTGGCACCCTGCATTCAACGTTTTACTAGACTGCGGCCTCTCGCTGTACGTAATACACTTTGACAGCAGCATGGCAATCCGCCTAAGTTGACCTCCTCTGGCAGGCTAGCTCCGTTTCACTTCGAAGGTCTACCAGTAACCTGCTAACTTCACGTTTTTATCAGGTTCTTCGCTTTTTGACTCACCCTGATATAACCGTAATGGTTGACTGGGCGTAAAACACCAAGTTACTTACTTGCTCACTTTTTGACTTTGACAGTGTGCGCGCAAGCTGCTTTTCTAAGTAATGCAGTCATTGACAGTTGCAGAAATGGTTATCACTTCTGTTCTCAAAATAATATGCTGCATCATAATGATATATGATCACGCTGCTTTCGTCTGACATTGCTAGTCCACCTCGCCTTCCATCCCGCTACCCCTCCCGCATTGTTTAATTGGCGCGCGTGTTAGATCACCTCCTAGGAGAACAGTTCCTCCAATGTTTTGCAGTTTTTGTTGTGGTTTTACCATCGTCTTGCTGATCTTGTCAACGCCTCTACGCATTGAAACTGAAATCAAAATCGCCTATTTTAGTGCGAGGAGTGCACGATTGCATTCGTTTGGCTCGAAAACATTTGTCGACAAAAGTCAAGACAGAAAGTGGCTCGAGCAGCGTTGAACAACTGTGGACACTGCTCTTACAAATGTGACCGGTAAAACCAAAGCAAAAACTGCGAAGGCGGCCTTGCAGTACCCCAGTGTGTATTGTCAGCTTCATTGTCGACTCTAGTGGCACTAAGAACACTGCATGTAGCACTCGACCCCACCAAGTATCGGCTATGGCAACGACAGCAACACACATCTACAGCCTCATCATCAGCACGAGAGAAATCAGCGCTTCACCTTTCTAGTTTCTGTATAGGCACAGACTCGTCACGCTTCTGCTCCCTCGGACTAGCGATCAACCAACACAGCGACAACAACCAACGCAAGCATCACCACCAACACCAATAACAGCGAGTAGTTTAGCCATCATCATCATCAACAACGACAGCAACCACTGGCTCGGCTTAACGCACTTGGCAGAGAGCATGGTCATTATTTGCGGTGTAAAACGTACGCTTGCCCTGTATCAGTCTTCTGGAGAATGTGTGAGTGCTTTCTGTTAGTCCCAATATGCGCTTATGTTAACACCACTATTTCCACAACGCCAAACCGCACTGTCGCTCTTCCTCCACAAACTGAGACCGGCCCATTTACCAAGCAGTGTTACCTTCGGATGGGATAAAATTACGTTTGAAAATGCATGGTGTCTGAATGCTTTGAGATGTTAATATGCACATCTAATATTATTTCACTCAAATTGGTACAACAAACGTCGCAATAACTTTCAGGGGTACTTTATCACCAGTTAAAAGATATACTTTGTCATGCATTGACATGCACGAGTGTTTACGGCTGCGCTTTGATGCATAGATTTTGTATATCTTTGAGGGTATTTTGTCACCATTAAAGATCTGCTTTGTCATGCATTGGTATGCACGAGTGATTACGGAAGTGGCTGCACTTTGATGCATAAAGAATGTGTGTGTGTGTGTGTGTGGATTAATGGCCATGGGCATTCACTAATCTAAAGCGCTTACCGGAAAAATGGACATGCAAATTTGGCTTGATGCTGTTCAACATGACTATACGTTAATCTACATGCAAATACAAGTTGCCCTTAGAAGAATAGCTTCTGGTTCTAACAAAGCAAACTTTGAATTTTAAACCTAGACTGGCTTGTGTGGATTGATCCAGTGTGGATAATGACTGAGATGTACATTCCTTGAAACAGAGATAAGCAAGGTGTTTAGTTTTGAAACAAACTTAAAGCAAGGTGTTTTGAAACGGACAAAAGCAAGGAGTTTAGTTTTTGCGTGCTATAATTTCATGGGCAAGCTGTTTCTTTTTTTCTGTCTTGGAATAACCTTCAGTGTTAGCATGACCGTAATACACGCATATCCAGTGCAAAATGAATATATTCCATGTATCAGTATATTCATTTAGACTTCTTTCCTTCTGTCAAACCAACAAAAAGACCTCAAAGAGCATATATGTGTAAAAGCCCTCTAATAAAAATGAAAAACTGTGTGAAAAAACGTCTTTATAAATTCATTTTCTAGTGTGAAAAGCGTTTCTTGAGTGATATGTGTATAAAAGCCCTCGCATGAAAATGCGGAAGAATTGTGAGAAAGAACAATGTATACATGCATTTCCTTGTGTAAAAAGAGTTTCTTGATTGATGTGTGTGTGTAAAAGCCCTCGCATGAAAATTTGGAAGAATTGTGTGAAAGAACAATGTATACATACATTTCCTTGTGTGAAACGCGTTTTTTTTTTTTCTTTCCCCCCGTGATATGTGTGTAAAAGCTCTCGAATGAAAATCGGGAAAAATTGTGTGTGTGATAGAACGCCTGTATACATGCATTTCCTTGTATGAAAAGCGTTTCTTGAGTGATGTGCTGTTGTTGCATATTAGTCTTTGTGTTGTGCGTTAAAGTTGGTTTAAGGAAGAAAGCAGCGTACAAATGGTCTTGTTTTAACAAAAGTGCATGGTTGACAAATGGTCTTGGTTTAACACAAGTGCATGGTTGGGTCTTGCGACACACGTTTACATAACACAGAACACGAAATTGTATCTGCCTCTTTAAATGATTACAACATGTACAAACACTAAACCTAAGGGTGATGGGATGGTTTGTTCATGCTTATTTCAAATCTGATGTTGATTTAAAAATGATTTGTTGGGCGCTTGTTTGAAAGCTGGTGTTGATTTTAAAAACGATTTTTTGTGCGTTAAAACCAGTTTATCCAGACTGTCACATTACGAGAGAGACGACAAGCTCGCACGTATGACTGACCGATCGAGGGACGACTGTCCCAGTTTACATGTGTAGAATCCTTGTCAACAAAGTCGCTGACTGTGTATGGTGACAAAAAAGTTATCCCCAAGCTTATTACTGCACACCCGTGGGTCAACCACGATACCGATGTCGGAGTAATTCTCAAGTGTACCGGTTTTCGATGGTCTACGGTTACTGGAGGGTCCACCCAATCTCAGCGGTTCTGCCAACATCCAAGAGTCCATCGGGGGAACGGGTCTAACGTGTCTCTGACGGTACTTCGGGTCTTCACGGGTCCATCAGGTCTTCACGGCTCCAGAGGGTCTCTGAGGGTTCACGGGGTCTTCAGGGGTCCACTGGGTCTTCTCGGGTCCATCAGGTCTTCAGGGGTCCACCGGGTCTTCGCGACTACACAGGGTCTCTGAGGGTCCACCGGGTCTCCGCGGGTCCACTGGGTCTTCACAGGTTCACCGGGTCTTCACAGGTCCATTGGGTCTCTGAGGGTCCACCTGGTCTCCACGGGTCCATTAGGTCTTCACAAGTCCACCGGGTCTACTGGATCTCTGAGGGTCCACCAGGTCTCCGCGGGTCCACAAGGTCCTCCCAGGTCCATAGGTCTTCGCGTACCCACTGGGTTGTCGCGGGTCTACTGGGTCTCCGAGGGTCCACGGGGTCTTCGCGGGTCCACTGGGTCTATGAGGGTCAGCCGGGTCTTCGTGGGTCCACCACCGGCTCTTCGCGGGTCTGCTGGGTCTCTGAGGGTCTCGGGGTCTTCGCGGGTCCACTGGGTCTCTGAGGGTCAACCGGGTCTTCGCGGATGCACAGGGTCTTCGCGGGTCCACTGGGTCTCTGAGGGTCCACCGGGTCTTCGCGGGTCTACTGGGTCTCCGATGGTCCACCGAGACTTCGCAGGTCCACTGGATCTCCGCGTGTCCACTGGGTCTCTGAGGGTCCACCGGTTCTCCGCGGGTCCACTGTGTATTCGCGTGTCCATTGGGTCTCTGATGGTCCACCGGGTCTCCGCGGGTCCACTGGATCGACGAGGGTCCACAGGGTCTTCGCGGGTCTCTGAGGGTCCACCGGGTCTTCGCGGGTCCACTGGGTCTCCGAGGGTCTACCGGCTCTTCGTGGGTCTACTGGGTCTCCGAGGGTCCACCGGGTCTCTGCGGTCCACTGGGTCTTCACAGGTCCACCGGGTCATCGCGGATCCACTTTGTCTCCGAGGGTTCACCGGGTCTACTGGCTGTCTGCCAGTCTACTGGGTCTCCGAGGGTCCACCGTGTCTCCGCGTTGTCACCCACCGAGTCCTCCGCGTGTCTGCTGGATCTCTGAGGGTCTACCGGGTCTCCGCGGGTCCATCGGATCTTCACGGGGCCGCCGGATCTTCGCAAATCCGCATGGGTCTTCTAGAGACTACTGTGTCTCTCTGGGTTCACCATTTCTTCGCACGTCCACTGGGTCTCCGGGATCCTCCAGGTCCTCAGAGGTCCACTGGATCGCTGAGGATCTGTTGGCTCTTCAGATGCCCACTGGATCTGCGAGGGTCTGGTGGGTCTGGGAGGACCCAGTATGTCTCCAGAAGACTCACAGGGTCTTCGCTGCTCCGCTGGTTCTCTGAGGGTCCACTGGGTCACCGAAGGTCCATGGGGTCACCACAGATCCACCGGGTCTTCGCGGGTCTCTGAGGGTCCACCGGCTCTTCGCGGGTCCACTGGGTCTCTGAGGGTCCACCGGGTCTTCGCGGGTCCACTGTGTCTCCGAGGGTCTACCGGGTCTACTGGCTGTCTGCCAGTCTACTGGGTCTCCGAGGGTCCACCGGGTCTCCGCGTTGTCACCCACCGAGTCCTCCGCGTGTCTGCTGGATCTCTGAGGGTCTACCGGGTCTCCGCGGGTCCATCGGATCTTCACGGGGCCGCCGGATCTTCGCAAATCCGCATGGGTCTTCTAGAGACTACTGTGTCTCTCTGGGTTCACCATTTCTTCTCACGTCCACTGGGTCTCCGGGATCCTCCAGGTCCTCAGAGGTCCACTGGATCGCTGAGGATCTGTTGGCTCTTCAGATGCCCACTGGATCTGCGAGGGTCTGGTGGGTCTGGGAGGACCCAGTATGTCTCCAGAAGACTCACAGGGACTTCGCTGTTCCGCTGGTTCTCTGAGGGTCCACTGGGTCACCGAAGGTCCATGGGGTCACCACAGATCCACCGGGTCTTCGCGGATCCACCGGGTCTCCGAGGGTCTTCCGTATCTTCACCTGTGCAAGCACTGGGTCTCTGAGGGTCATGCGGGTCTTCGTTTGTCCCCCGGGTCGCCAAGGGTCGTCCGGATCTTCACCTGTCCAAACACTGGGTATCTGTGGGTCCTCTGGCTCTTCATCTGTCCACGGGTCTTCGCGGGTCCCACAAGATGTTGGAGGGTCTTAACAGAGTTTCCCAGGGTCCACCGGATCATCGCTTGCACACTGGGTCGTCGATGGTCCACCGGGTCTCCGGGGTCTTCTGGGTCTCCCAAGGTCCTCCACCTCTCCAAGGGTCCGGCAGGCTTATGAGGGTCTACATGGTTTCCCAAGGTCCCGCACGTCTAGGTTCCGTCAAGTCCTCTGGGTCTGGGTGTTCCGTCCGCGACGTGACTTCACTACCACCACCCCAACCCCCCCCCCCCCCCCCCCCCATCCCCCGCTGTCCCCCACGTGACTTCATTCCCCCGCTGTCTCCCACGTGACTTCGCTCTCTCCGCTGTCCCCCACGTGACTTCGTCCTCCCGCTGTCCCCAACGTGACTTCGTCCTCCCGCTGTCCCCAACGTGACTTCGTCCTCCTCGCTGTCCCCAACGTGACTTCGTCCTCCTCGCTGTCCCCAACGTGACTTCGCTCTCTCCGCTGTCCCTACGTGACTTCACTCTCTCCGCTGTCCCCAGCGTGACTTCGGCCTCCCGCTGTCCTACACGTGACTTCGCTCTCCCCGCTGTCCCCCACGTGACTTCGGCCTCCCGCTGTCCCCCACGTGACTTCGTCCTCCCGCTGTCCCCAACGTGACTTCGTCCTCCCGCTGTCCCCAACGTGACATCGTCCTCCCGCTGTCCCCAACGTGACTTCGGCCTCCCGCTGTCCTACACGTGACTTCGCTCTCCCCGCTGTCCCCCACGTGACTTCGGCCTCCCGCTGTCCCCCACGTGACTTCGTCCTTTCGCTGTCCCCAACGTGACTTCGTCCTCCCGCTGTCCCCCACGTGACCTCGTCCTCCCGCTGTCGCCAATGTGACTTCGTCCTCCTCGCTGTCCATCACGTGACTTCGGCCTCCCGCTGTCCCCCACGTGACTTCGCTCTCCTCGCTTTCCCCCACGTGACCTCGTCTTCCCTCACGTGATTTCGCTCTCCTCTCTGTCCCCCACGTGACCTCGTCTTCCCTCACGTGACTTCGCTCTCCTCGCTGTCACTACGAGACTTCGTCCTCCCGCTGTCCCCGACGCGACTTCGTCCTCCTCGCTGTCTCCCACATGACTTGGTTCCATCCTTTGGCCTGGATGATCGCGGCCCCTTCGGCTCGTCGTTGTCCTCTTACCCGTACCATCCAGGGAGTAGACAGCATGCTTGTTCACGTTCTCTCTAATAGCTTTCACCCTTATTTCACCCCCCCCCCCCCCCCCCCCTTCCCCTTGTATCCATTTATGGATGTAGCCTATAGTCTTCGTTTGTTTCTTTCTTTCTCTTTTTTTCTTTTCTTTTTTCTTCTTCAAATTCACTCGTTTACATGTTTTTGGTCGGTAGATTTAAGCAAATTTAAGAACAAATTTGGTAAGATACTTTCTGAGCTTAAAGAACCTGGGTTTAAGCCAAGAACAAACGAACAAATCTTTTAAATGATTCGCATGGAGTTTCGCTACGGTTTGACTCGCGCCAACGTTTTCACGTTTGTCGGTATATAACTGTGTCACCACCACTACCTCACCCTTCTTTCCAATCTCTCTGCTCCTTTTTCCTTGCCTTTTATCGTCAGCAAGGCTGCTCCGCCGCCACGCGCATATGCCTCTGCACCTCCTCCATCCTGCTCTTGCGGTCTGTCTCCATCCGTTAGCGCTGTCCGGACGACGTCCACTCACCATAGAAGACCTATCCTTCCGGACGATGTCCATACACCATTGAAGACCTATCCATCAGCGTTTCTGTACCTGATCTCGCGCGGTTTCCCGTAGCATCATTCTCGCTGATGTCCCACACAAAGGGCTGAGGGCAGCTGGCGACCGGTACACAGTGGAATCCACGGACCTCCCATGGGCTGTTGGGGCACTCCGGCGTCGAGTTTACAGTGGCGTAGGGTTCCCCCAGATGTCGGTCGTGGACTACGGTGGCCTGTCTGTCGGTGCCGCGCCCTGAAGTTCCCTTGGTCCCACAGGTCGTCCTTCTCGACTACCTCCACCTTCCCACCTGTCCTTGTTTGGCACACTGCTGCAGGTGTTTGAGGTAATTGCATAACCCAGAGTAGGGCGATTCTACCCCACACACCCCCATCCCCTAAGAATATTTTATCTTCGTAATCTGCCCCCCCCCCCCCTTTTTTTTCTTCCCCCCTCTCTTTTCTTTTCTTCATCTTTTTGGGGAAACGGGCGAGATCTGTCAAGTGATTCTTGTCGTTTTGTTGTTGTTTTTTGTTTCAACATGTTTGTAATTTTGTAGCTCTTTACGGAATTGCATTGCAGGTTCTTAACTGCAGAAGAATTTGTTCTTGGCATTGTGTTCTGTTAGTCAGTACAAGTGTCACTGATCGCTTCGGCTATAAGAAACCCTTTGCTCAGGGGTATCCATAAATGTAATGTGCCAAATGCATTTTCATTCTTTTAATATTATACAGGCAGAAACGCACGCGCGCACGAACACACACACACACACACACACACACACACACACACACACACACACCACACACACACACAACAAACACACTCACACACACACACGTACTCACTCATGGACGCACGCACGCACGCACGCACACGCGCGCACGCACACACACACACACACACACACACACACACACACACACACACACACACACACACACCATTTATACTAATATCGGCAGTGTGAAAGTCTGAATTTTATTGGTCTATGCTCATCTTGTTCCACAGGACACCATTCCACCCCAAGGCTCTCTGCGTTCCCAAAGAACCCCAAAGATCATCTCCCTTCTTTCCCACGCGCCGCAAACACAAAACCCGCTTTCAAGACTTCAGCGTATCCTCAGGTCCACACCACACTCCGAATCATCTGGCCTTCTCTCCTCCGACTTCTCTCGTCAGCTCCTCAAATCAAGCAAATCATCCGGCTTTCTCTCAGCGCTCTTCTGTTCCTCTGTGGACCCTCGATCCATTGCCCACATCCTCCGGTCGACATGGGGTTTGAATCCGTGTCCTGTTCGAAATCTCCCGCCATACCCATGAAGTTAGGAGTTGTCGTCGATATACATAAACCACAATGGGGTAAAAAGTCATAGATGGTAGGTACGAATGCTTAAATACTCGTTGAGACCACTTGAATTAAAAGATGAGCTGATGTTTGAATACAGAGATAAATACTATTTCATCTTCGCTAAAAAATATATATAAAAAAAAGGAAGAAGAAGGAAAAAAAGAAAAAACCTTCAAGAATTCAAACATTGTTGGAATAAATTCAAACTTCTCGGATGTATAAACTGGGTCGTTGGTTTATTTGACTGAATTCTTTTCGGGTCACGATTTGCATTGGATCAATACGTTCTCTGGGATTTTATTGGGTGGGAGGGTGGGTAGTTGCCTCATGCGGTTTATTTACAGATTCTGCACCAAAGAATCTTCGCTCTCGGGTGTTCCTCGCCACTTTGGAAAACCAAGCAAGACTGCTGCTTCTGCCATTTCTTCCTCCAAGTATATCGGGCGCGCGAATTATTCTTTGTTGCAACTTCACCGTCATGACCAGAATCTCGCTGTGTATGTGATCAGCTTATGGTGTCAACGAGAACGGTATTGTTCAGTATGGTTACTTTGATCACGAATTTCAACACTGGAACAATGTTTTAATGAATCTGAACATGAGACACTTTAGGTTAAACGGGATGCCACGCTTGAAAAAGTATTGGTTAATGAATGAGAAGTTCCAATGATTTAATGAAAAGCTATAGAAATGAAGAAAAACGAAATCGTAGAACATATCCACGAAAAGGATTCATCAAAAATAAAACGGTGCTGCTATTGCAAGTGAAAGCTTAAAAAATAACGTGATATGCTGTGGTTTGTAATTTAGATGAATGCTTGGGGAGGGAAATAGGGTATGTTTTAGTTTCATTACAGCAACCGCCACCGCAACTAGACGCATCACTGAATCGTCTGATGACCGTAATTTACCAAGATCCAGGAAATCCTGTCCTGTCCATCCATGTGCATCATCTGGTCTTCGTCCTCGCAAGTTCGGGATCAGTCGGTTGAACCCTTATTTTTCTCTTCCCATTTTTTGGTATATGGTTTTACACACAAGTTGTGTATTGTCACAAAAGTGAATTCCTACTAGTTAATTTTGATCTTAAGGAATACAAACGAACAACAATAAATTTGTAGAACATGTTAAATTTTAAAAAAGAAAGAAAAATGGTACTCATACTGCAAGTGAAAGTAAAACAGCAAAGATATGCTGCTAGTTGTAAATTGGCTGAATGCTTGGGGAAGGAAAATCGGGTGTTTTAGTTTTATTACAGCAACCGCCATCGAAAGTAGATGCATCACTGTATGGCTGAATCGTCTGATGACCGTAATTTACCAAGATCCGGGAAATCCTCTCCTGTCCATCCAAGTGCATCTGGTCTTCGTCCTCGCAGGTTCGGGATCAGTCGATTGAAAACTTATTTTTCTCTTTCTTTTTTCCGTTGCTTTGTATGTGTGTGTGTGTGTGTACGATTTTACACATATCATGTGTATTTTCACTTAAGTGGATTTCCTCGAGTTAATTTTTATCTTAAGGAATGAAGCAACAAAAATAAAATGGAACATGTTCATCAAAGAACAATGGCAATGAAATAGCACCGCTATCGCAAGTGAAAGTGAAAAGCAATTATATGTTGTTGTTTGTAAACTGGTTGAATGCTTGGGGAAGGGAAATCGGGTATGTTTTAGTTTCATTACAGCAACCGCCATCGAAACTAGAGGCATCACTGTATGGTTGAATCGTCTGGTGGCCCTAATTTACCAAGATCCGGGAAATCCTCTCCTGTCCATCCAGGTGCTCCATCTGGTCTTCGTCCTCGGAAGTTCGGGTTCAGTCGGTTAAAACATTGCTTTTCATCTTCTTTTGTTTTTTGTTTTTTTCTTTTGTTTTTTCTTCTTCTTCTTTTTTTTTTGGGGGGGAGGGGGTTGGAGGGGCACAATTTTGCACACATAATGTGTACTGTCATTTAAGTGGATTCCTACGAATTAATTTTAATATGTCAATTTGTTTTATAAAAAATCGTAGAAAGTGTTCATCAAAAAATGAAATGGTACTGCTATTGTAAGTCAAAGTTAAACAGCAAAGATATGCTGCTATTTGTAAATTGGTTGAATGCTTGGGGAAGGAAAATCGGGTGTTTTAGTTTCATTACAGCAACCGCCATCGAAAGTAGACGCATCACCGTATAGCTGAATCGTCTGATGGCCGTAATTTACCAAGATCCGGGAAATCCTCTCCTGTCCATCCAGGTGGATCTGTTCTTCGTCCTCACAAGTTCGGGTTCAGTCGGTTGAAAACTTATTTTTCTTTCCTTTCCTTTTTTTTTTTTTTTTTTTTTTTTGCTGCACAATCTTACACACATAGTGTTTATTGTCACTTAAGTGGATTTCCACGCGTATATTTTAATTTTAATGAATAAAGCAACGACAGAAAAATGAAATCGTAGAACGTGCTCATCAAAACAAAACGAAACAAAAAAGACAATGAAATGGTACCGCTATTGCAAGTGAAAGAGAAAAGCAATTGTATGTTGTGGTTTGCAAATTTGTTGGATGTTTGGGAAAGGAAAATCGGGTATGTTTTAGTTTCATTACAGCAACAGCCATCGAAACTAGACGCATCACTGTATGGTTGAATCGTCTGATGACCGTAATTTACCAAGATCCGGGAAATCCTCTCCTGTCCATCCAGGTACTCCATGTGGTCTTTGTCCTCGGAAGTTCGGGTTCAGTCGGTTAAAACATTGTTTTTCTCTTCATTTTTTGTTGTGTGTGTGTGTGCACCATTTTAAACACGTAATGTGTATTGTCTTCAGTGGATTCCCACAAATTAATTTTGACCTGATGGAATAAAACGAAAATGAAATAGTAGAACATGCGCATAAAAAACTATGAAAATGAAATGGTACTGCTATTGCAAGTGAAAGCAAAACGGCAAAGATATGCTGCTATTTGTAAATTGGTTGAATGCTTGGGGAGGGGAAATCGGGTGTTTTAGTTTCATTACAGCAACTGCCATCGAAAGTAGCCGCATCACTGTATGGCTGAATCGTCTGATGACCGTAATTTACCAAGATCCGGGAAAACTCCTGTCCATCCAGGTGGATCTGTTCTTCGTCCTCACAAGTTCGGGATCAGTCGGTTGAAACCTTATTTTTCTATTTCCATTTTTAGTTACATGATTTTACACACATAATGTGTATTGTTACTTAAGTGGATTCCCACGAGTTCATTTTTACCTGAAGGAATAAAGCAACAAAACAAATGAAATGGTAGAACATGTTCATCAAAAAGTGTAAAATATTAACTAGGCATGTCGAATAGGACAACAGATTTTTTTTCTTCATCATTACTAAGGTTAAACCCAATATGAGGCATTTTCTTCACCACGCATGTACACACACACACACACACACACACACACACACACACTCACTCACTCACACACACACACACACACACACACACACACACACACACACACACACACACACACACACACACACAATGCGAGAGAGAGATGGGGCGGGGATGAATGTGGAGAGACAGAGAGAGAGATGG
Organism: Alviniconcha marisindica; assembly: GCA_018857735.1. Taxonomy (NCBI): domain Eukaryota; kingdom Metazoa; phylum Mollusca; class Gastropoda; family Provannidae; genus Alviniconcha; species Alviniconcha marisindica. The sequence goes on along the minus strand of JABMCL010003101.1, from coordinate 463,627 downwards.
GGCGGGGATGAGTGGGGGGGGGGGGGGGGGGGGGCATGTATTCTTTGTTGTGAGGGAAAGGGAAAATGGGAAGGGGCATAAATCCTCTTTTTTTACAGATATTTTCCGGACAAGTCCACGCACATCCCGAACTGCGCCGTGTACATTTTCTCAAGCTCCGAATCAGTTATATCCGCTACGTGACCTCGGTTTCCTAACTGCCTGTTACAGATCGTGTGGTGACCGTGTAAGCGATGTATTCGTGTTATTATTCTAAAAATACGGTTCTTGTATCTTTGGGTATATTTTGATGTTGATCGAAAAATGCATAAAAAGAATGATTGCGAACCTTCTTTTTTTTTCTTTTTCTTTTTATTCTTTTTTTTTTCTTTTTTTTTTAAATTTATTTATTATTATTATTATTTTTAAATTCAGGTTTTGGTTGATTGTGTAATATCTCACAAATCTGAAAACAGAAAATTGTTTAAAAAAAATTGTTGACGGTAAATGTGTAATAATTCCCGCCAGGAAACAACAAGCAGAAATCGTCAGAAAATAAATATGTGCAAACTATGTTAATGAGTTTGAATATTGCTGATTTGTGTATCTAAGAAACGGCAGGAAATTTTGACAAAGAAAATTATTGCCTCTACTGAAGAGAGTTGTACCATGTTTTGTGGGTATTGGGGGGTGGGGGAGGGGGGGGGGGGTTATTGGGGATGGGGGTTTTGTGTGCGTTTGGTCTGCTTACAGACACGTGTTGTCAGCCACGGAAAAGCTCGGTTTTACAAGGCACTGGATGGTGATATTCCTACGACGTTCGGTACTGTTGCCGCATTTTTTTCTTTTCCTTTTCTTCCCCCCCCCCCCCCTCCCCCCCCCCCCTCCCGCCCTGCCCCCTCACTGTGTTTTTCTGCTTTGACCTTTGCCTCAGCATCAGCTTTACAACCGTTGGAGATCCATGTTTACGCCATCCGACGTCTGGCTGTTTGAAGTCATGACCTGGTTACCGGTACCGCAACAGATCGTATGTTACCACTGATAAATTACTAAATGTCTTGTAAACCACAACTGACCTCATAGCCTATTGTAACCTCACGCCACAATAGTTAGGTTTGCAAACTGTTCATCTAGTGGCGTTTCTTAGATTTTTTTTGATTTAAAAAAAAAAATTGAGAGAGAGAGAGAGATAAAGAATTGTCATTGTTGCGAAGAAAATTTAAAATGCCAAAATAAATAGTTTAAAAGGTATCTGAGAAATTTCAACAGTGAATTGCAATTTCACAAATTTTCAAAAGAAGATACTGCGTGCAAGTTGCAACATATATGCATGTACCTGTTTGGGGATGGAAGGGAAAAGGGGGCAGAGTATGTTTTTCAGTGTTCCATGGCCGCGGTCTTTTTTCCTGGAGACCCCCAAGCCGATCCTCCGAGTCTGTCTCCTATAGTTTCTCTCCGCATCCACGATGGTTTGCCATACTCGCAGAACTACTGCTACTGCTCTTCGCTTTTTGCGTCCGCATCATTTCATCCCTTGTGTGTCCCGGTCATGAAAGGAAACTGACCAGCTGTCGAATATCGGTGCATCTTGATGAGAATGGTATGTTGAAGATCTTTTTCCAGACATATTATTGAGTCTGATGATTATGCATCGTTTGAGTATAAAAATAAAGTGTTTTTTTTTTTAAGATAGAAGAGAAGAAAAGAAAGAGAAAGTAAAGAAAAAAAGAATGGAAAGAAAAAGTAATGAAAAAGAAATGGAAAGAAAAAAAAGGAAAGAATATGCCTTGATGCTAATTGGAAATAGTGTAACGGGGAAAGAAAACTAGAACAAAACAAAAAACTAAAAACTAGGGAATAGTTTAAGATACAGCTGTCTTGTTCCCTTGCTTGAAAATAGTTCAATGCATGCTAGGTGTTGGTAGGGGGTCTTGAAGTATCTTTTTACAGCCGCCATCATCGTAACCAGGACAACAAACACCAACAGCATCTTGAAGCTGAAGCGCATGTCTCCTTATTCCACCTGCTTGCGGTGTGTATTTTCCATGGTAACAGTCTTGCTGCTTCATCATCCCGCAAAAGGAAGAATGGTTGCCGGCGCTACATCATTTACCGAGTGTTCAGACGGTATTTTCTTTACCATTTGAGCGAGTCAGAAAATCAGAAAATGAAATCATGTTAAAATGAAAGCTCTTTGGTGTTTTTGAACCACATTTGTTGGTAATTCTGTTTAAGAAACAGAGAGAAAACCGGAAATAATGTGGGTGTTGTTGATTTTGTTTTGTTTGTTTTTTTGTTGTTGATTTTTAGTGAAGCTGCTTGAATGTCAAAGACTGAGCATTCCTAATTTTAACCTGACAAAGCCACAAAAGATGTCAGTGTCGTAAACAGCATGAGTTAGGAGGGATTTGCGGATTTTGTGTGTGTATTTGTTTGCAGAAAACGTCGGTTTTGCAACACTGTGTATCACGATGGCTCCCTCGACATGTTCGTTTGTTTTTGCTGCTGTTGTTCTGTGTTCGTCTGTCTGTCTGTCTGTCTGTTTCTATCTTTTTCTCAGCGTCAACTGCTATTCTTTGCTGCAAATTCGTGGACTTCCAGCATCTGGACGCTTCAAGTCGCGATTTGGTTTCTGGTACAGATTATGCTCTCTTTTTTTCCTTCTCCAAAGCAGATTAAATGTCACAACCGATCAAACACTGTTTCAGTTGGTTCAGTTAGATTTGACAATCGATGAAATCATTTTGCTGCGTAGGTTTCAAAGAGAGTTCCTCATTGCAAAGTAATAGTTACAATTTCATAATAATGTTTCTAAAAATCTCAGAGAGAAATGTAATTTTCTATTTTCTAATTATTATTTTTTCGTATGCAATTAACTGTAATTCTTTTCATAATTTAAAAGACCAACTTCTAGATTACTAGATGTCGGTGTTGTTGGATAGAAGGGAAAGGGGCGGGATATATTTTTCAGTGTCCCACAGCCAAGGACGATGCTGGCTCGCAGGGCTTCTCACCATACACCTTTGACTGAAGGCCCGAAAATCACCTGCCTCTCCAACCTTTCCTCTTTGCGCTAATGCAGCCACTTGTTTTTAGACCTACTCCAATCGCCTTTGCTTCTTCATCGTTTGGTTTTCATCGTGTGCCCTGCTCACAACGAAGTATCAGATATTCATACACCTATACTGCCTGGTATGGTTTTTGAAGTTGTTTTTCGAACAATTCCATGATCAGGTCAGAGTTGCACAGTTACAAATTATTTGGATTCAGGAAGTGAGAACTATGCATTTGGTTTTAGTCGAGTTGTGTAACAGAAAAGAAAACAGAGTCGTGTAAGAGAAAAGGAAATAGGTCAAAATTCAGTTGTAACTTGATTCAAAACTGGGGCTTTGAAGTATTGATGTTTTTTGTTTTGTTTTTATTAATCTCTGACCAAATACGTATTAGTGTCTCAGTCTTATTGCCTAGCTTGAAAAGCATTCTTGGTCCTATATGCATGTTCGTAGGGTAGCTTGAGTATATTTTACAGCTGCTCTCACCCGCGCCATGACGAGCGCCACCTACCCGGAAGTATCTTCGACCCTTTTTGCCTCCCGTTCCACTAGCGTCCAGAGTGTAGTCTCCTTGGTCCCAGTGTTGCTGTTTGCTCGTTTTGTGGAGAAAAGACAGGTTGGCAGGCTGCTGTGTGAGTGTGTTCTTGTTTTGAGCTGATGCTGTGTTGTATTATTTAATGGATCAGAAGGGGGAAAAGGGAGACCCGTTTTAGAAGTAGTGTTTGTGTGGCAATTATATGCATGATGGAAACGAGGGAAAATAGTTGATTGGATGAGCCAGAGTTTGAACATCTCTGATTTCTGTAGCCGTCAAACGTAATCTAATTCTGACAAAGTAGTATTTAGAACGCAGTTACTGTCGTCAGTAAACAATTGTGATGTTTGAAAGCTTTTCGTGGGACTTGGGGTCGGGGTTCGTGTGCATTTGCTATGCTTACAGACGCAGTTTGCCCAGCACGGAACGTTTCCTTTCTGACGATGCTGAAGACTTGCCCGACATTCGGTATTGTTTGTTTCTGCTGCTACTGTTGTTGTTGTTGTTATTTTCCTCGCATGGAAGAAATGTGGGACTAAGTAATGATGAGTGGCCGTGTCCGACAAATTTCGGAGGCACACTATAGAGACGGGACGGGAAAAAAATTGTTGTTTTTCCTTCCATTTCGAATGTGGGTCTTCTTGGCTTTTCCGTTTTTTCCCCACTATTTTTCTTCTTTTTGACTTCAACCGTTGCCACAGATTCGTTGTGTTCGTTGTCCAAGCTTTACAGTTTCAAGTCAGGATCCATTTGCTGGTATAAACTGCGCTTTTCATTACAAAGCTGGTCAGATATTTCAAATGATAATTCCTGGTTGTAGAACAAAATTCCAATCCTGAACTGGTTTAACAATACCAAGTGTGAATGTGATTGTATGCAGTGAAATGTAATCTAAGAAAGGGAGAAGAAGGTGAACAAAGCGAGAACAAGTTCTTGATAACTATGGTAATGGTTAAGCTACCAAATCAAAACATAAGAATATTCAAATGTGGGTATGGTCGCCAATGTCTTTCTGGGTGGAAGGGAGAGGGGAAGGGGTATATTTTTCAGTATCCCACAGCCAAGAACACAGCCTACTGCTCCTCAACGGTACTCCATTAACATGTTCTCGTGACATCTGGTCATTTGACGTACCCCAGAACTCCGCCTCTCTTCGTCTGTTCCTGCCTCATCGTTTGGTTCATTGCACATACGCTGCTTACAGCCGACCATCGTGTATCCGTGTATGCTGGTATGCGTTTTGGAGATTTTTGAAAACTTTTTTTTCGAGCAATTGCATGGTCCAGTCTGTTGCATGTTAACAAACAATTGGAATATTTAACGATATGCACTTGATGTTGTCTTGATTGTATGATTAAAAAAAAAAAAAAATAATCGAGAAAGGTAGCATGATTGCGTCACTGGCACTTCGTTGCTTAAAAAATATCACACACACATGAAGATATTGTCCTTATTTTTCTAGTTTCAAGGTGGTCTTTTGTTCTGCATGCATGCTAGGTGATGTATGCTAGGCAGGGGATATCTAGTATATTTTACAGCTACCTCCGCCGTGGCCATTACAAAAGGCACCTGCAAAACCAGGAAGAAGCTTCAGCTTTTGTCTCCCATTCCATTTGCGTGCGGAGCAGGGTGTACACAGAACCAACGGTAACGGTTTTTGCTGTGTGATAGAGTTTGGCTGTGGTATTGTGTGTTGTAATATTACACTAATGCATCAGAAAACAAGCACCATTTTGTTTTTGGTTTGTTTTTCTCTTCTTTTTTCATTCTTTTTTTTTATTAAAAAAAAGAAAAAGAAATTATGTAGTAATTTGTGCGGTAAAACAGCGATGGAAATCGGTTGTTTGGTTGCTAAAGAGTCTGAATGTCTGATTTTTTGTAGCCGTAAAACGGCATAAAAATTTCACATAGGAGGAAAAGAAATGAAAGTCGTTGGTAAAATAAACTCTGTTGAAGAACTTCTTTTATGGGGAGGACGAGGGGGGAATTTGTGTGTATTTGGTATGCTTACAGACACAGTTTGCCAAGCACGGAAGGTTCGGTTTCCCAAGTCTTTGGATGATGCTGACTCCTGCGATGTTCGGTATTGTTGTTCTTGGGTCTTTGCCTCGCATGGAATACAGTGCAAATCTATGTAGTAATCAGCGTTGTTAGTCCTGTCGGTGGAATTTCACAAAAGAAATAACGGGGCTTTTTTTAAATAAAAAGATGGCAAACTTTGCATGATTACAGCCCTTGTTTAGTTCTACCTAAAAATAAAAATAAATTTATTATTTTTTTTGCCTGTTCCGTGATCTTGACCTTGTATCAAGATCAAGAAAAGAAAAGAAAAAATGGAAGTTGTTTCTGGGCTGTTTTTAATCCAGTTGAGTTTGAAGTGTACGATTGTTGCGTACAGTCATAGTCATTAGCACGATCTTTCAAAATCCGCATGAGCATGGTTATCCTGTATCAAGCATTTTGTGTATGTTCCTATCGGCCTTGATGAGATTCCGATCCATTTTCAAGCTTACAGGATAATTTATGGTCAAGCAGAAGTTGTTTTTTCCCCTCCGATTTGAATGTGGGTCTTCTGAACTTTTTCCCGTATGTTGTTTGTTTGCGTGTGTGCGTGCATTACTTATGTCTCAGTTTCGCCTGCTCCCGCTGACCTCATCCTGCTCTCAAGTCTCGACGTTTCAAGTCAGGATCCAGTTACGGGTACACACTGCTCTTTTCATTCCAAAGCAGATCGAATACCACGACTAATAAATTGATTACCATTCTTATAAGAATTTTTTAACCATTACCTCAATAATCAATTGTAATATCTGGTTGGTACAGTTATGACGGCTTTCAGATACAAGCAGACAATGCTGAATATGAGTTTTTATGCGTATTCTTACAAGAATGGTTGTGGTTGTGAAAAAGTCAGATGCTGAAACATTTTTTTATTTATTTTTAAATACCAAGTGTGAATGTGATTGTGCCGTAAATTGTAATCTAGGAAAAGGAGAAGGGGAGAAAAAAAAGCGAGAACAAACACTTGACAACTATGGTAAATGGTTCAGTTACCAGTTGGAAAAAAAGGGGGGATATTCTACTGTTGGTATGGTCGCCAATGTCTTCTTGTTGGGTGGAGGGGAATTGGGGCGGGGTGTATTTTTCAGTGTCCCACAGCCAAGAACACAGCCTACTGGCTTCTCATCGGCACTCCATCACGCGATCACTACGTGTTATTCTCGGCTCGTGACGTCTGACCGTTTGATGTACTCCAGAACGCCGTCTCTCTTTGTCCTTTCTCCTTCATCGTTTGGTCCCTACTCACATCCGACGATCAAATATTCGTTGCGTCATTGTATTCTGGTATGCTTTTCAAAAAGTTTTATTTTCGAACTATTGCAATGTCACATAGGAATTGCATGTTTGCAAATCGTTTGGATTATGAATATACGCTTGATGTTTCTTGGATTGTGTAGCAGAAAAATGAGAGCGATGTAATATGACTGACAGATTTTGGCTTCTAAAGCTTGGCTGTTCTTGTTGTTGCCGTAATTTTTGGTTTGTTTTGTTCAGTCTCTGGGTATAATGAAAAAGCGTAAGTTCTTTGCCTTAATACCTGTCTTCAGACATGCTCCATGTTCGATATGCATGCATGCTAGATGTTGGTAGGGGGCCTTGAGTATATTTTACAGCTGCCCTTACGTGACCTTGTCAAGAAGTGTCAACAAATCCTGGAGGTATCCTCAACTGTTGTCTGCTGTTCCTTTGGCGCGCGGTGTGTAGTTTCCATTGTTACAGTGTCTTGTTGCTTGACAGTCCTGTGGAAGTAAAATTGGTTACAGGCGGGTACGCCATGTTTACAAGTTCTAAGCTGGTATTGTTTTGGAATATTTTAACGATTCTGAAATATGTGCACTGTAAAAAAAAAAAAAAACGGTTGTAAAATTATAATTTTTTGTTTGTTTTTTGTTTTGTTTTTGTTGTTTGTTTGTTTTTTGTGCTAATTCTGTTCAGGAAACCAAGACAAAAAATAATGAAAAATACGCTGTGTGCAAACTAAACGAAAGAGTTTGAATATCGCCGATTTATGTACTCAAGAAATGGCATATCATTTTGAAAACTTGAAATGGATAAGTTGCAAAAGCGAGCGTTTTGGGGAAACCTGTGGGGAAGGGTTGTGGTTTGTTTGCCATTTTACAGCCGCCGTTTGCCAACCTAGTTTCTCAAGTCAGTGGATGAAGCCGACTTCCTCGACGTTCGGTACTGTAGCAGTTGTCAGTTTTTGAGCGTTTTTTTCTTTTTTCTTTTTTTCTTTTTCTTTTTCTTTTCCACTTTTTGATTATTCCGTTTTTCTTGTTTCTGTTTGATTTTGTTTTCTTTATTTTTTTATTATTTTTTTTTAGGTTGTTTCTCTCTTTTTTTTTCTCTCTTTTTTTTTCTCCATTTCTCTGGTATATGTTCTTCTTTCTTTTTTTTTTCTTTTTGTTTGTGCGTGTGTGTGTGTGTGTGTGTGTGTGTGTGTGTGTGTGTGTGTGTGTGTGTGTGTGTGTGTGTGTGCGTGAGAGAGAGAGAGAGAGAGAGAGAGAGCGTGTGTTTGTGTGTGTGTGCGTGAGCTTTTTCTCTATTGCTTTTGCCTCAGCTTCAAGTGTCGCCGCTGTTTCATGGTCACCAATTGCCAAGTCTGCTGTTTCAAGTCTGAACAGGGTACTCGTTATGCGTGTCGTCATGAACCACATCTAATATCACGGCCAGTTGATTATTTACCGTTTGTTGTTCCTACTGGACTTTCACAACCGAAATAAGCTTGCTGCATCAAGTTGGTACGGATAATGCTTGCAATTCAAAACAAAAATTACGTGTGTTTTTTGTATGTTTCTTGAGAGAAAAAAATCTTCAGTGTCAAACAAACTTCAAATGCTGAAATGGTTTGAAAGAAGTGAGCGAGTTAGGTAGGTTGTGGGTATGTTTGTATGCAGTGAATTTTCAGGTTTCTTGGATGGGTGGATGGATGGATGGATCTCTGGTTATTGTATTTTCGAAACGGTGCTGCGTGTTTCATCCTACCTTCGCACAAACCCGCTGTCCAGCCCTCTGCAAGATAGTTAGTGTGCCGGTTTCCCAGTCATGCAACCGTAACTACCAGAAGCCTCCTCTGAGATGCACAAACCCTGCTGCTTTTTGTCCCATCTGAGGAAGCTAACTGCCTGTGTTTACAAGCACGGATGTGAGTGTTTCAACAAGTAGAGAACATCCAATGCTGTTTTGCTTAATAGAGAGTTTACTGGGTATGTTTTTATTTTTATTTTGGGGGAGTTTTTTAGTATATATATTTATTCAGCACATTTTCGTATTGAAGTGCACAATAGAATGGTTTGGTCTGAAATTGCTGAGGTGGTTTTGCTCTTCTTGTAGCTGTTTTAATGGAGAAACGATGGAAAGTTTTATTTCAAATTGCTGATGTGGGTTTGCTCTTCTTATAGCCGTTCTAATGAAAGAATTACCTTGATCCAGCTGTCAGTCTGGTTTTAAATTTCAAACAAAGCCTGTTGTTCTCTGTAGGAATGAAAGCTGACAGGACAAGGAGATACAGAAGAAGGAGGGGGAGGGGGGGGGGAATAATGGGGCAGGAGAGGGGAGAGTTTTGCTCATTATGTGTTTGCAGCACGTCTTTCTTCTACGCTTTGTTGCCACCATCCTTCCGTAGCCTGGTGCCCAGCCAAATCTGGTGCCTGAGTTCTTCGCGGTTTTTAGACCTCCATCACGCTCGAGTCCCTGTCCTCACTCGGAGTTCGAGTCCCAGTCGGCCTACAACTTCCCTAACGGCACCGATGTCTGGTCTTTCCTTTCTTCGCGCCACGCCACTGAGCCTTTTTTTCCGGATTAACAGGGTTTGATGCTATTGTAGCTCTAACATCTTGTTTTGATACATTTTGTTGTGGTCATAAAAACGGAATGGTAAAGTGCAAACGTTGAGATCGAGTGAGAAAATGATTTATCAGGCAACATATTTTATTCTGTGGTTTTCTTCTTAAAGAAGCATTTCCTGTTTCATTGCATTAACAGTGTAGAGAGGATTGGGTGGGTGGGGCCGAGGGGGGGGTACACATTTGGGTATGAAGAGAGGATGGGGAAGGGCCCAAAGGGTGGGTGGGGTTGTTGCTTGTTTAGGTGTTTGCAGATTTCTCACTTCGTGGTCCCCGTGGCTATCGTGCCTTCTGCCTTCACAATGCCCTTCCCATATCGCAATCGACCTGCTGTCTGGCAAGGTCTTCGTTCCGTGATCACCCAAAGAGCTCGTTGCCCTCTTCCGGAGCACCCCTGTGGAGCCCTGGCAGTTCATCCTGAACCCCTTCGCCTCGAAACGAAGCATCGACCTGCTGTCTCGCAAGGTCTTCATTCTATGCTCGTCCAAAGAGCTCGTTGCCCTCTTCCGGAGCACCCCTGTGGAGCCCTGGCAGTTCATCCTGAACCCCTTCGCCTCGAAGCAAGGCATCGTCACGTTTTTTTTAGACTACCTGCTCTCAAGATCCCCTACAGCACTGAGGTTTTCCCGCCCCACACTCTGGAGGTGATTCCCGCTGCATCTGCTCAGGCCACCAACACTCTGGTACATCTGCCCCTGCCCCATACCACCACCTGCCCTGCCCTGCCCTGCCCTGCCCTGCCCTGCCTTTCTGGTTGTCCGGTGTCTTCACTGTCTACAGCTGCTTCCTCTGTCTATCTCAGGTAAATATTCGCGTCAAAATCTAAGACATGATGCATGTTTGTTAGTAGATAATTCAATCAGAATAATTCTCATTCCCCATCTTCCCACTCCGTCCTTTCCTTTCGTCCTGGTGTGTCCCTGGGCGATTGACAACGTAAAATAAATCAACCGATAAATGTGTTATTTTATGCCTGTTCACAGCAAAGTGGTATTAGACCTTACAACCTACAAAGAAATGACTAACAAGGCCCATTTTCCTTATCGGATATAGGTTATTTCTTCCCTATTTTGCTGGTTTTGTTGTTGTTTCTTTTACATGGAAATGAAACGAGTCAGCATCTTTTTCTACTGTTTTGACACTTCTTGTTGTCGGTTGTTGTTGTTGTTTTGTCTTTGCTGCTGCTTTAACACAAGAGATTTTGCACATATCTTTACATGAGAGCATAACCCTTCAATCCTTTCAACAGTTCAGTTTTTCCGAAGCTTTATCGCATTAACTTGGCTGTGCACTGACTTCCTTAACTCCTGTAAACAATGCAGTAAACAATAACGCTCGACTGTTTGTTGTCTAGGTTTTCACAGCCGTCTGTCTGTCCCACACGCCTGTTTCCGTCTGCTCTGCCTTCAACTCGGCCATTACATCCTTTCCAACATAGTCCGCTCCTCCAACTTCTCTCTGTCTTTGCCTGCTCGTCTGCCGAGCTTCGTGGTTCATCAAGGGGTCACGGTCATCGGGGTCACCATTCACGAAGCCACAAAACGCCAAGATCTAGTACATTCCAACGTCTGCTTGCGTCGTCTTTGGGTCGCTGTGTGTGAGACTGACTTGTCCTCCTGGTGTGTGTTTGCCTTGTGCTGTTGTGCAGAGAAGATCGTGTCTTTATTTATTCCATGTTATTCTTGAGTGTTCATCAAACCTGGGAAGGAGAACGACAATGGTCCACGACCAACTGTCACTAAGACGCTTGTCTAGAACTTAATATTTTGTGTTGCTAGCGGTGTTTCTTGTGTTTTTGTCTTCACGGTTTGGTTTTCGTCTCCCTTTTTTTTTCTCTCTTTTTTTTCCACCCTTTTTTTCTTGTAGACAACTGATACACATCTTCTGTAAAGATTTCTTTCAGTTTTGCTTGTTTTTTAATACAGGAAATACATTTCTTGCTTTGAAGAATGTCTATGGTCACGAATTCTTGTCTATTTTGGGTATGGTCTCGAATTCTTGTCTATTTTGGGTATGGTCACGAATTCTTGTCTATTTTGGGGTGTCATTGGAACACAAATATCACAAGAATTAGTACTGCAATCTTTGAAATAGCATCGTACGAGACGTAAACATGAACATATTTTATAATAGTAATTTTGATTGATGTTTTTAAGAATCAAAGATTTTATTTCCTATCTTTATGTTTTTGTTGTAATTTCATGTCGGAGCCTAAATATGTATTTGGTGATTTGACATTCAAAGCGAGTTTGCATGCCACCTGTAAAATAAGCAACCAAACCTGAATGACCTGCGGAAAGGTATTCTAGCTAGCGTACCAACTCTTTGCTCTTCTGCTTTTACTTACTTTTCCTCCTTCCATTGTAGTGAGCGATTCACGTCAGCTGATCGGAGTGTGGGGGGTGTTTGTGTTTTGGGTATTTTGGGTACAGTTTGCAATTTTGATTCTGTCGTCTGATTCCATAATATCTTTAACCTTTTTTTCCTCCTTGTCAGACAATGCGGACCCCTGGAATAATGTCTTGTCAAGGTGTTGTCTTGTATTATATTTGTGTTAACGCAGATCTGTGGAATGTTTTCCTTATCAAGTTATTGTCGTGTATTTATGTTTGATTAATTTGCTGTCATCAACAAATTCAAATCCAGTGCTTCAATTTATTTTCGACTCGGGAATCTACATCTAACAGATTTTGCGGCAACTGAAATTTTCGTTCCTTTCAGAAAGCAAAAGAGACGAAACTGTGTCAGATAGCCGAGTCTGTTTAGTATTCAAAGTGGGATAAATCCATTTGCCAGCAACCACATCGTGAACGCAGGGGTATATTCAAACCAATATTGTGCCAGATTGAGTTCTTCCTCGTATTCAGGAGATGATGTCTGCATCGGTAATTTGCAAACTAATCTGAAAATTATGTCTTGTTAAGGCGAGCAAAGAAAGGTGTAACAACCCATGTTGTGTCAAAAAGATGTGCTTTCTTTTTTCTTCGCAGTGAGTGAAGTAAATCGACAAAGGCGAAAATAATTCGACTGTATATGTCGACAAAGTGCATGTTTTACTGACCTATATTTTTGTGGTGTGTGTTTAGTCATCCCGGCCAAGTACTTCATGATTGTCGTCCAAAATTAATCGAGAGATGTTATCCGTGCTAATGTAGACTCCAGTACAGTCTGAACTGACATAGCCTGCAACCCAGTCCTTCTGACCAAATTAACTCCGCCTTCTTTAGATCCGCATACAGATGTCACGCCCGTGTTCTGATGTCTTTGTTCTTCATTGAAGAAATTTTGCATCTTTTTCATGTGTAATCTAATATAAGTGGTGTGTGTTTATGATCTTTTTTTCTCCCCAGTGTTTTTATCTTCTTTTTTTCTTCTCCCTCCCCAGTGTTAAAAGTGCCGTCTGTGATTTTAATTCGTTGCCAAGGAATAGTCCTTGTTCCTGGAGTGGCGTTTAACAAGGTGTGGACTGTGGACTAAATGTAGACTGCTTTCCTCATTAGAGTGACATACCCTACGCACCTGGCAGGATCGTGAACCTACCTTTATTACTGAACGACATTCTGGCTTCAGTCAATTTTAACCCAACATAATCAAAATGGTCGTATTTCAATGGCTTCAACAACAGGACCCTTCCTGGTTCGTGCATGGTGTATTCCAAAACTGAACAAAACCACTCGTTTCTCGAGAGTTGGTTAAAGGATTATATTTGAAGACAACCTGCAGTTCTGTGAAGGTCCTTTGTGTTGATGTTTTGAAGTGTGTCTCTCCGCCAAGCTTGCTTAGCTGATGATCACCGCGATATAACAGAAATGGTAGACTGGGCGTTTAAAAGCTACAAAGCCTTTATCTGTGCTGAGGTGACTGTATGCTGTTGGCGAGACTTTAACATCCAGGCTATCCGTGTCTTCCTTTCCGTGTGTGCTTGTGTGTCTTCTGGAAAGAGGTTGCCATCATTTGAGAGATTTCGCCTTCCTTTGTGGTGGATTGTTGCGTCTTAGTGTGTCTAGAAAAGAAGAAAGGAGTGTACGCTTCCTCTTACTTTGCTATATGCCGTGGTAACTTCACTGTAGTGCTGTGCTGTGTCTGCGTCACCCTGTGTGTCTACATTCCAATGTGATGCGGTGTCATAGAGTTCAGGAAGTTTACCCAGTTGCTGACGTTTGTGCGTGTTCTACGTCACGTGTGCATGGCAAAACGAAATCACCACTAGACTCTGGATAAATTATATTCAGCGTAACCAACCGCAGCTCAGTGAAAGCATGGTGAATCACAAAGGTGATTAGAAATATCTACGCGGGTCATTGGATTATTCTCGAGTTCTAACAACTCCTCAGTTTTTTCCCATCTAATGAAATCTAAGACCATTTCTACGTTCAGAATGTAAAGTGCAGTCTTGAGACTAACAACGAAACGTGCCCAATAAGCTTCATGATCCACGTAGCATATCTAGTCATACAGTGTGATTGCACCACGTTTTGCTACAACATTTGAAGATGAAACCAAGAAGTGTTACCATTGTAGTCGACATACTTTTTTCTTTTCTTTTTTTAATTTGATTGTGTTGTCCTTACAACAGACAGCCATCGTCAGGGAGTCTGTCTTGGTCATAAAAAAAACCCCAAGCCAAATAAAAGTCCTAATTGATCTGACGAAAACCCGGGGGAAAAACCCCAACGGTTTTTCAAAACAACGAGGGGAAAAAACACGGCTGTTTTGGTTTTCCCCTTCAATTCCTGACCGCTGCTTTTTTGGGTTTCTGGCCTTCACTATCACTATTCCTGACCGCTGATTCTTTGCTGGTCCTTGCTGGTTCTCTTACTACTCTGAGCGAGAGTGTCATGGTAATACAGCCTTCTGTCCCGTCACCATGTGTCATGGTAATACAGCCTTCTGTCCCGTCACCATGTGTCATGGTAATACAGCCTTCTGTCCCGTCACCCTATGTCATAGTAATGCAGCCTTCTGTCCCGTCACCCTATGTCATAGTAATACAGCCTTCTGTCCCGTCACCCTATGTCATAGTAATGCAGCCTTCTGTCCCGTCACCCTATGTCATAGTAATACAGCCTTCTGTCCCGTCACCCTATGTCATAGTAATGCAGCCTTCTGTCCCGTCACCCTATGTCATAGTAATGCAGCCTTCTGTCCCGTCACCGTATGTTATGGTAATAAAGCCTTCTGTCCCGTCACCCGGTGTCATCACAATCCAGCCTTCGTTTGTCACCCTGTCATCATAATCCAGCCTTCTGTACGCCACCCCGTGTCACCCAGACTTCTCCCCGTCACCCTGTCATCATAATCCTGCCTTCTGTACACCATCCTGGACTTCCTGGCAATCTTGTGGTCTACCGTCCAGTGTCCTGCACCACTGGTTCTTCCTGCTTGGAACCCAACAGTCAGCGAGGCCAGCATTTCGCCTGATAAGATGTCTGCCTTTGATATGTCTACTTTGATATACACTGCGCTGTAGAAGATCTGTGCTTCCTGGTGTCTTTGTCTCCGTATCTTCACAGCCTGCCTCTCCCACGTATGCTCAGTCCCTTATGGACATGCAGTGCTTTTTGATTCCCTTCCTATTCCTTAGATTTTTTCCGTGTTTGTTGCTGTTGTTTTTTGCCCCCGTTTAATTGACAGGAGGTTAGAATCGTGTTACTAACTAACCAATCGTTTACACACTATATTAACTCGTGTCGCTGGTGAAAATACTGTCCAATAGTTGACAGAGGGCTAAAATCAAATTACAATCTAACTGCTCGTTTACACGACATACTAATTCTTGTCACTCACTGCAATATTTGCCAACAGTTGACAGGAGGCTCAAATCAAATTACAATCTAACCGCTCGTTTACACGATATATTAACTCATATATATTCCTGCAATATTTCTCGCCCTGATATAACCGCACTGGTTGGCTGGGCGTATAACACCAACTTACTTACTTACTGCAATATTTCACTGGGGTGTGTCATGCGCCTTTTGTGTTTTTAAATGTGTTGCGTGCCTCTAGCTGGTTTTGCGTTTACATACTGAATCTGTTTCTTCCTGGACTCAACGAGCTAATGTAATCTGTGTGTATGTCGGCCTCGTGAACTCGGCTAGCAAATGTTGACTATGCGTTTGTTGTCCTCCTATTTGGTAGTGCTATGCCTGGCTGTGCGATCTGCAAACACAACTGAAAATAATGTGCACTAGTCATTTTCAGCTTCGTGACCCATTATTTGCTAGTCATATCAACTTTACCTTGACATTTTCACTTTGCTTACGTTGAAGTTTTCACTTTGTTTTACCTTGAAGTTTCTTGAAAGTTTCGCTTTGTTTACCTTGAAGTTTTCATTTTGTTTTACCTTGAAGTTTCTTGAAAGTTTCGCGTTGTTTACCTTGAAGTTTTTTTTTTTTTTACCTTGAAGTTTCTTGAAAGTTTCGCTTTGTTTACCTTGAAGTTTTCATTTTGTTTTACCTTGAAGTTTCTTGAAAGTTTGCCTTTGTTTACCTTGAAGTTTTCATTTTGTTTTACCTTGAAGTTTCTTGAAAGTTTACCTTTGTTTACCTTGAAGTTTTCACTTTGTTTTACCTTGAAGTTTCTTGAAAGTTTCGCTTTGTTTACCTTGAAGTTTTCACTTTGTTTACTTTGAAGTTTATTGAAAATTTCACT
>JABMCL010003101.1:420000-435000 GCA_018857735.1 Alviniconcha marisindica | reverse complement strand
TTTATCTGGACCACTCGGATCTGTTTCTATGGAAAATCTTTGACCAAGTCGGAGACCAGGGGCCGTAACTATGAATCGGGCCTAAAGAGGTAGGCCGGCCTAAATCTCAAGGCTATTGACAATGGACCCAAAATGGTAAACATGGACCGGGGCTACGCCAAAGTCCGGAACGAACCTCGGGCCTAAACAGCCGATATTTAGGCTAGCAATTTCGCTGGACTAAAGGTCGTAGGCCCGGGACTATGACTGCTTTTAGCCTTGTTATGCTTGGAAAGTTGTTTTTCTTATTGTTTTTGTTTGTGTTTTTGCTGTTGTTGCGGCTTTACGTCTGAATCCAGCTGCTTCTCTCTCTTTTTAATTAAAAATATATGTTTTATTGTTTTGTTTTATTTATTTTTTAATCATCAAGATTGTATGTTTTGATTGTTCGTATTTTACTACTGGAACACTCAGACGAGGTGGTATCGACATCTTCCGTTTACTTCGTCAAATTGGTACTAGATGTTCGTCAGCCAAAGCTCTTTCATTTTGGAGGGAAGAAAGGTCGCACAAGTCGAGCCATGCAGGCATAATGCGATTGTACGTCAATTTTAATGTTTGCTAATTATTATGACAGCAAGTTTGCTTGACGTCTTACATTTTCATTTGATTTATTTTCTTGTTATTTAAATTCATTTGCACAGCGCAGGCTACCTGATTTCACAGCGTCCACTCGCCTTTCTGACAAGTTCAAAATGGCAGACGCAGCAGACGATGCTACAGTTACTCGATGCAGTAAACGCCAAGAAGAATATACCATCGAAGATGTCGATACATTAGCGTTTTTACGAATAACGACCTCGGCGAGATCGCTTGGGTGTTGCAATGGACTAGCTGTAGTACATGCCGTGTTACATACCAGTACCTACAGTGAACCAGCTGTAGTACATGCCGTGTTACATACCAGTACCTACAATGAACCAGCTGTAGTACATGCCGTGTTATATACCAGTACCTACAATGAACCAGCTGTAGTATATGCCGTGTTACATACCAGTACCTACAATGAGTCAGCTGTAGTACATGCCGTGTTACATACCAGTACCTACAATGAGTCAGCTGCAGTACATGCCGTGTTATATACCAGTACCTACAATGAACCAGCTGCAGTACATGCCGTGTTACATACCAGTACCTACAATGAACCAGCTGTAGTACATGCCGTGTTACATACCAGTACCTACAATGAACCAGCTGTAGTACATGCCGTGTTACATACCAGTACCTACAATGGACCAGCTGTGGTACATGCCGTGTTACATACCAGTACCTACACTGAACCAGCTGTAGTACATGCCGTGTTACATACCAGTACCTACACTGAACCAGCTGTAGTACATGCCGTGTTACATACCAGTACCTACACTGAACCAGCTGTAGTACATGCCGTGTTACATACCAGTACCTACAATGAGTCAGCCGTAGTACATGCCGTGTTACATACCAGTACCTACAATGAACCAGCTGTGGTACATGCCGTGTTACATACCAGTACCTACAATGAACCAGCTGTGGTACATGCCGTGTTACATACCAGTACCTACAATGAACCAGCTGTGGTACATGCCGTGTTACATACCAGTACCTACAATGAACCAGCTGTGGTACATGCCGTGTTACATACCAGTACCTACAATGAACCAGCTGTAGTATATGCCGTGTTACATACCAGTACCTACAATGAACCAGCTGTAGTATATGCCGTGTTACATACCAGTACCTACAATGAACCAGCGTAGTCATGCCGTGTTACATACCAGTACCTACAATGAACCAGCCGTAGTGCATGCCGTGTTACATACCAGTACCTACAATGAACCAGCCGTAGTGCATGCCGTGTTATATACCAGTACCTACAATGAACCAGCCGTGGTACATGCCGTGTTACATACCAGTACCTACAATGAACCAGCCGTGGTACATGCCGTGTTACATACCAGTACCTACAATGAACCAGCTGTAGTACATGCCGTGTTATATACCAGTACCTACAATGAACCAGCTGTAGTACATGCCGTGTTATATACCAGTACCTACAATGAACCAGCTGTAGTACATGCCGTGTTATATACCAGTACCTACAATGAACCAGCTGTAGTACATGCCGTGTTACATACCAGTACCTACAATGAACCAGCTGTAGTACATGCCGTGTTACATACCAGTACCTACAATGAACCAGCTGTAGTACATGCCGTGTTACATACCAGTACCTACAATGAACCAGTGTGTACTGCCGTGTTATACCAGTACCTACAATGAACCAGCTGTAGTACATGCCGTGTTATATACCAGTACCTACAATGAACCAGCTGTAGTACATGCCGTGTTATATACCAGTACCTACAATGAACCAGCTGTAGTACATGCCGTGTTATATACCAGTACCTACAATGAACCAGCTGTAGTACATGCCGTGTTATATACCAGTACCTACAATGAACCAGCTGTAGTACATGCCGTGTTATATACCAGTACCTACAATGAACCAGCTGTAGTACATGCCGTGTTATATACCAGTACCTACAATGAACCAGCTGTAGTACATGCCGTGTTATATACCAGTACCTACAATGAACCAGCTGTAGTACATGCCGTGTTATATACCAGTACCTACAATGAACCAGCTGTAGTACATGCCGTGTTATATACCAGTACCTACAATGAACCAGCTGTAGTACATGTCGTGGTCAAGGGGAGGCAGCTGCTTGTAGTGGAAGACGAACTTGAGGGGCTGCAGCAGACGTATGGCACTGAGCAGACCCAGGTAGTGGTGGAAACCGAGGTAGCCCTCCTTGCACCACAGGTAGTGTACCGTCGTTGGCAACTGCCACAAAGACGCAGGGTACCTTAAGTGGAAGTCCAAATGAGCTCTATTTCTTTTCATCCCTGTTAACCAGCGTGAAACAACAGCTGCAGTAAGTTTCCGTGTCTAATGTTGTGTACCTGCACCTACAATCAACCAGCTGTAGATGTGCGACACACAAATCAAAAAAATCTGAAACAGAACGAGGCCCGGAGCGCTCGAGCAGAATCAACATTCAAGGGAGTTAGTTAATTAGCGCTCGAAACACGTCACGCAAGTACAACAACAAAGACCTGAGTCGCCTACGGTAAGTGTCACGTGGCATGCGTGTAAATACAAGGGGTACATGAATTCCACGAGAGCTGTAGTTGAAAAGACTGAGGGAGTGAAATTATACTGTAATGAACAGATGGATGCATATTATTGCATTTTTAAAGAAGAAAACCCCCAAACTGATGTGTTTGGCCAAGAGAGAGACAGACACACAGACACACAGAGACAGAGACAGAGAGACAGCGACAGAGAGAGACAGACAGACAGAGACAGACAGACAGAGACAGAGACAGACAGAGACAGACAGAGACAAAGAGACAGAGACAGACAGAGACAGAGACAGACAGAGACGGACAGAGACAGACAGACAGAGACAGACAGGCAAAGACAGAGAGACAGAGACAGAGAGAGACAGAGAAATTGATCAACAAAACGGGTGGTGGGAGGGGGTGGTGAGAGAAGACGAAAAACGCGATACCTTCCCGGGTACAGAAAGGTCAAGTTCAAGGCCGGGCCATGGTTCATGACCAGTGTAAAGTCTGTACAGCTGTATTTTCTCCTGGCCAAGGTGACGGACCAGTGGCTTGCTGAGCAACGATTCCTCGTTGACCGCCACACTGTTGCCGCACATCTCGCACTCCTCTTCCTGTCAGCAAAAGAACAATGTACCCGGGTTAGGATCATGACAGAATTGTCATAATCTTACATCTCGCACTATATACACACACACACACACACACACACACACACACCTGTATACACACACACACATACACACACACACACACACCTGAACACACACACACACACAACAACACACACACACACACCACACACAACACACACACACACACACACACAACACACACACACACACACACACACACACACACACACACACACACACACACAACACACACACAACACACACACACACACACACACACACACACACACACAACACACACCAAATATATATATAAGAGAGAGAGAGAGAGAGAGAGAGAGAGAGAGAGAGAGAGAGAGAGAGACACACACACACACACACACACACACACACACACACACACACACACACACACACACACACACACACACACACGTTGGGGTTTATAGCCCAGAACGTCTTGGACTAGCCTGTTAAAGAAACCACAATTAACATACACACATTGGGTTGTAGCCCATACCAGTTAACGATATAGCCAGAAATCGTACTCCTATTCCTGTTAAGGAAAGAAGAAGAATATTCACACGTTGGGTTGTAGCCCGTACCAGTTAACGATATAGCCACAAAACGCACTCCTATTCCTGTTAAGGAAAGAAGAAGAATATTCACACGTTGGGTTGTAGCCCATACCAGTTAACGATATAGCCACAAATCGCACTCCTATTCCTGTTAAGGAAAGAAGAAGAACATTCACACGTTGGGTTGTAGCCCATACCAGATATATTCCTGAATCAACCGGCTCTACTGAAACATCTCTGGAACAACAACGACAACAGTAAGAACAATGACAACAAACCTCATGAAAAACTAACTGAATCAACCGGCGCTAGAGAAACATCTCTGCAACAACAACAACAACAACAACAACAACAACAACAACAACAACAACAAACAGTAAGAACAACGACAACAAACCGCATGAAACACTAACTAAATCAACCGGCGCTAGAGAAACATCTCTGCAACAACAACAACAACGACGACGACAACAACAACAACAACAACAACAACAACAACAACAACAACAACAACAACAACAACAACAACAACAACAACAACAACAACAACAACAACAACAACAACAACAACAACAACAACAACAACAACAACAACAACAACAACAACAACAAACCGCAATATTGAAACATCTCTGCAACAACAGCAACAGTAACAACGACAACAACGTGCCTAAGACACCCAGCTAAACCAACAGGCGCTGCCGAACTCTCTGGAACTGACCAGAAAATTGACAGCCCTGCCGCTGGGACGCTGGGGTCTGTCCAAGGTTCCAGTCTTGCTGTCCGTGTCAGAGTCGGTGTCGGCGGCACGGTGCGACACCATCAGGGAGCCGATGTAGCCGTTGAAGAATATTATCACCAAGGCCACAGCAACCACCGCCACCAGCACCCGCCGGAGCCTCAATTTCCCCCGCCTGATGCTGAAGCAGAAAGTTAACGTGATGATGATGATGATGATGATGATGATGATGATGATGATGATGATGATGACGATGACGACGATGATGACGACGACGACGACGACGACGACAGATACTGAGCAGAAGGAAAATAAAGTTTTAGGTCGATGATGATGATGGTGACGATGAGAGGGAAAATAATTCCATAGATTGGACGACGACGACGACAAAGACGACGAGGAGGAGGCTGATAATGATGATGATGATGATGATGACGACAGTATGGAGACAGAGTAGTAGGGTGATACTGAGCATACGAAAAATTATCCCATGGATTGCATGTGATGGCGGTGGTGCTGGTGCCGGTGGTGACGATGATGATGATGATGATGATGATGATGATGGTGTGGTGGTGATTATGGTGATGGTGGTGGTGGTGGTGTGTGTGTGGTGTGTGTGTGTGTGTGTGTGTGTGTGTGTGTGTGTGTGTGTGTGTGTGTGTGATACACATTTCAATTCACAGTGGTTTGTGTGTGTGAGGAGGGGGCGGGGGGGGGGGGGGGGGGTTGTATGTCTTTCCGTATGATGCTTTGTGTGGGTTGTTTTGGTGGGACTGTGCTCCATGCGTGTATAAAAATATCATATTTAGGTCAATCTGTATCGTGTGAACGCTCAGGGCGTTGCTGAGCGCGTGATAAATGTACATTATTAGTAGCAGTAGTTTGACATTTCGGTTCAATTTGTGACGCCGCAGTGGGGAGTAAGTGTCGAGCCTCGTGAGAGAGATAAATTGGGGTTGATACCCCCCCCCCCCCCCTCCCCCTTTTTTTTTTTTTTTTTTTTTTGTCTTCTCCCGTTTTATTGATTCTGGGCAGTTGAGGCTTAGTCTGCGGTTGTCCCCATTATTTATTTGCTGCAGACTATCGTCTTTTAGACTGTTGCGGTTTGGTGGCGCCTTTACCATTAAGCTTGTCGGTAGTCCGCCGTTTTGATTTGTCAGGTCAAGCCAAGTACTTCTTTATTTCATTTAAAGGTACAAGCAAAACAAAAAATAAAATAAAAATCTCAAGAATAAGGAAAGAACGTGACCATGCACAAATGATTCAAAATTTAAGAGAGCGCAACAACAGACAGGCAATATTGATATGATAAATATTAGACGGAATAATAGTGGTTACAGAAATGGGCTGTAAAATAAGCAATTAAAATGATCGATAGGCTATATACTCGGCACAAGTATTATCACTCTCCTCATGCTGTCCGCCTCACCCACACATACCCCCCACCCCCACCCCCACCCCCACCCCGATATCTCAGTCTCTCTCACACTCACGCTCACACACACACACATACGCGGGCGCGTGCATGCACACAATAACGGACCAAGGTAGCCTCATAAATTATTCCTAAAACAGGATGAAAATCATAAAATGAATGAAAGCTGTTACACAGAGAGACAGACAGACAGACAGGCAGACAGACAGACAGGCAGACAGACAGCAAATTAGCCTAAAAGATTGTACATATAGTAAAATTTAAGGTAAGAGATCAGAAATTAAAGGTCTCAACACAGAGACGCCCTCATCCTCACATGCAGTGATGCACACTACACTGACACGTCCTGGCAAAACAGCCTAATTAATGCAGTCACACCCCGCCTCTCTCACGCACACACATTCTCTCGTTCTGACAACAGTGATATACATTATGCTGTAGTAATTAACTACACAGACGGCACACTCGAGTAAAATGGAGAAAAAACAAACGGAAAAAAGAGAGAGAGAGAGAGAGAGAGAGAGAGAGAGAGAGAAACAAAACAAAACAAAAACTTCATTCGTAACAAAATGGGGATCATTCTCGAGTCAGCGCCGATTGCGCTATTTTGTCTTGTTACTGAAACTAAAAGACAGACTTGCCGCGGAATTCCTGGCTTTTTTCGAGCAGTGGTGCAGTGGATCACACGGCAGTGATCTTTTCCGCCCATTTTGTCGCCGTGGAATGCGAGAGTTTCACTACTACTAGTACCAGGGAATTGACTCGGTTTCTGGCAGACTTGAACACTGATTGACAGAAGTCAGCTAGGGGTTTGGGATTATGTGAAAAGTAAGTAAAGGTGGTGCTTAATGTCCACAGAAACCAATGGCTTATTAGGGACGGGGAGAAGGGGGTATGGATGTTGGGGATGAGGGAGATTATATCATATACCTATCGCTAGACTGTCACCACCCGCATTAAGGTGGGCAGCGATGAGAGCCATTTTAATGTTTCATTAACTGTGAGGGACAAAGTCACAAGGCAGTGTCCATAGACCACGACTTTTGAAGAGAAAGGAGAGCCGAAGCGGATTCGAACCGAGGTCCTTCTGCTTACCAGCCTAACGCCCTACCGCTAGGCCACACAGGCTGACAGGATAATGTGAAGCAGATCAGGCAGACTATAGCAGATTCACGGACCTCGACGGTTACGCAGTAGTTAATCTTCACGGTACCCGCGTCCGGGATCAAATGGCGGCGCGTACAGCGCTGCGATTGCCACGCTTCATACGTCGACACGTCAAACGAAGTAAGTAAACATGGTGCTTAACGTCCACAGAAACCATAAGGCTTATTAGGGACGGGGAGAATGGGGAAGGGGGGTATGGAGGTGGGGGAAGAGGGAGAGTTTATACCTATCGCTACACTGTCACCACCAGAATGACTTCTGCATTAAGATGGGCAGCGATGAGAGCCATTTTAATGTTTCATTAATTGTGAGGGACAAAGTCACAAGACCTTGTCCACAAACCACAACTTTTGAACAGAAAAGAGAGCCGAAGCGGTATCGAACCGAGGTCCTTCCGCTTACCAGCCTAACGCCTTACCACTAGGCCAAACCGGCTCACACGTCAAACGGCTGTCGCCATGGACCTATATACCCTTTACTGCCAGCTTGACCATATTGCTTTACGTCCACAGAAGCGAGGCTGCTTATTAGGGACGGGGACAGGGGGGAAGGGGACGAAAGAGTGAAGGCTCGACCGCGGATACCGCCCGAAAAAGACCGGAGAGACCGTGGACAGCCGTCAGAACAATGGAAGTGTTAAGGCGGTGTCCCCTCGCCATTGCGCAGCGACTAGTGCACTGCGCAAGTGCTGTTTCAACTGCCGCGCTGGGCAGAGTTGCAAGGACAATGTCCGTTGCACTGCTGCTGAGGAACAACCCGAAGCGAAAGAAGTCCAACTTTCGCAGCCCAGCTCCACCTCCCTGCTCATGATCTCTTCTGGGCTAACTTGAGGGTCCAGCTCCACTCCCTACTCATGATCTCTTCTGGGCTAACTTGAGGGTCCAGCTCCACCTCCCTGCTCATGATCTCTTCTGGGCTAACTTGAGGGTCCAGCTCCACCTCCCTGCTCACGATCTCTTCTGGGCTAACTTGAGGGTCCAGCTCCACCTCCCTGCTCATGATCTCTTCTGGGCTAACTTGAGGGTCCAGCTCCACCTCCCTGCTCACGATCTCTTCTGGGCTAACTTGAGGGTCCAGCTCCACCTCCCTGCTCACGATCTCTTCTGGGCTAACTTGAGGGTCCAGCTCCACCTCCCTGCTCACGATCTCTTCTGGGCTAACTTGAGGGTCCAGCTCCACCTCCCTGCTCACGATCTCTTCTGGGCTAACTTGAGGGTCCAGCTCCACCTCCCTGCTCATGATCTCTTCTGGGCTAACTTGAGGGTCCAGCTCCACCTCCCTGCTCATGATCTCTTCTGGGCTAACTTGAGGTCCAGCTCCACCTCCCTGCTCAGATCTCTTCTGGGCTAACTTGAGGGTCCAGCTCCACCTCCCTGCTCAGATCTCTTCTGGGCTAACTTGAGGGTCCAGCTCCACCTCCCTGCTCATGATCTCTTCTGGGCTAACTTGAGGGTCCAGCTCCACCTCCCTGCTCATGATCTCTTCTGGGCTAACTTGAGGGTCCAGCTCCACCTCCCTGCTCATGATCTCTTCTGGGCTAACTTGAGGGTCCAGCTCCACCTCCCTGCTCATGATCTCTTCTGGGCTAACTTGAGGGTCCAGCTCCACCTCCCTGCTCATGATCTCTTCTGGGCTAACTTGAGGGTCCAGCTCCACCTCCCTGCTCATGATCTCTTCTGGGCTAACTTGAGGGTCCAGCTCCACCTCCCTGCTCATGATCTCTTCTGGCTAACTTGAGGGTCCAGCTCCACCTCCCTGCTCACGATCTCTTCTGGGCTAACTTGAGGGTCCAGCTCCACCTCCCTGCTCACGATCTCTTCTGGGCTAACTTGAGGGTCCAGCTCCACCTCCCTGCTCATGATCTCTTCTGGGCTAACTTGAGGGTCCAGCTCCACCTCCCTGCTCATGATCTCTTCTGGGCTAACTTGAGGGTCCAGCTCCACCTCCCTCCTCTTGATCTCGCCTGGAACCCTGGTAAGACTGACAGCTTCGCGCCTCGCGCTCTTATTGCCTGCTAGGTAGTCGGTTCGGCAAACTCCAAGCACAGGTTTACGACATCCTACCTTCAACCACTGCCGTATTTAGTTAAGTCATAGGTTCCTGAAAACTGTCAGCTAACGAACAGTTTTTCGTTGGTGCTCAAACAGTAATAAGTTTGTTACAAACACCTCAAACAAAACAACGCGTGTCATTTACAGCCGCCAACAAAGTTTACACCAGCACAAATAAAACTACAATCGTTTGAATCGAGACGGAACTCTTTTTTAGCCGGG
The DNA here is from genome assembly GCA_018857735.1 of Alviniconcha marisindica. NCBI lineage: Eukaryota > Metazoa > Mollusca > Gastropoda > Provannidae > Alviniconcha > Alviniconcha marisindica. The sequence goes on along the minus strand of JABMCL010003101.1, from coordinate 425,023 downwards.
GTGGATACGTCTCATGTTTACGTGCGTGCTTGGGCGCTAGGTTGCTTTTACAGTCATATTAGTACCCGAACCTTTCGGAGGGCGCTGACCGCGTCGCTGGACAGCTGCGCGGAGATAAAGAGTGCCCCCTTGTTTGTGTTCCCATACACGTATTTGTATGTCTGTGTATGTATATATAATATATAGTTTATATGCGTATGTATGTCCATGAATGTATGCACGTGCATGCGTATGCATGATGTTTGCGTGAGGTGGATGTGCGCGTATGAATACTGTTCATGGAAGATGGCGTACTTGCGATGTTCGATTTCCATTCGTCTGCGTCATAGTACCATGCTTTTGTGGTTGATTCATAGTATTCTTCAAAGATTTTCTCTGTAACACTTCGTTTATATCTTTTATGGGGCTACGTCAGCTGTGGAGCATAGGTCAGCTTCCGCTGGGCAAATTCCCACCAAACAACAGTAAACTAAGGTGACAGAGTATTCACCTTCAAATATACATCGTTTTTTAATAAGAGCCTATAGTAAAACAATGAACAGTAAACTAAGGTGACAAAGTATTCGCTTTGCAAATATACATCATTCTGAATAAAAGCCTATAGTAAAACAATCAACAGTAAACTAAGGTGAAAAAGTGCTTAACTTCCTCAGAAACCATAAGGTTTATTAGGGACGGGGAGAAGGGGGAAAGGGGGTATGGAGGTGGGGGGGAAGAGGGAGATTATATACCTATCGCTACACTGTCTCCACCAGAATGATTCCGGCATTGAGATGGGCAGCGATGAGAGCCATTTTAATGTTTCAGTAGGAAGTGATGGACAAAGTCACAAGACAGCGTCCGCAAACCACAACCTTTTTGAAGAGAAAGGAAAGCCGAAGCGGTATCGAACCGAGGTCCTTCCGCTTACCAACCTAACGCCTTACCGCCAGGCCAAACCGGCTCACCCTTCATATTGATGATGATGAAGTGATACTTAATGTCCTCAGATGTCAGTTGACATATTAGGGACAAGCTGTGACCAATGCCGAAGCACGGTTCAATAATTCTTTACGTCCACGGAAACCAGAAGGCTCGTTAGGACGGACAGCTCAGGACGGCCACCTCGACTCTCACACAGCTCCTGAACTATGCCCCTTCATATTTAATGGTATTGTGCAGATATAACGTACAATTATTGACTTGTTATTGGGTGTGTTGTTTTTCATTTTCATCACTTGTAATGATATATCATTGTTGTCATATGCTTCTTTCTTGGTGTGTTATTAAATTTAGAAACTTCAATTTTGTTCGAGTTTTGTCATAAATACAGCTATGCGCTCGGCCAGCAACCCAACTGACGCATTCCTCCCTACTTCCGGCAAATCGCGTACGCCAGGTCATTGCGCATGCGCGAAGATTTAAGTCCAGGTGGCTATTAATAGTACAGCAGCTAAACAGACTGTGTAGTAGTGGGTACCTAAGAGGTGCTTTATTAAGAGTTTGCCTAAATAAGTAAGCATGTGAGTGAGTGTGTGTGAGTTTGTGTGTGTGTGTGTGTGTGTGTGCGCGCGCGCGTGCGTGCGTGCGTGCGTGCGTGCGTGCATGCGTGCGTGCGTGCGTGCGTGTGTGCGTGCGTGCGTGCGGGGTGTGTGTTGTGTGTGTGTGTGTGTGTGCTGTCTGTCTGTGTCTGTGTCGTGTGTGTGTGTGTGTGTGTGTGTGTGTGTGTGTGTGTGTGTGTGTGTGTGTGTGTGGTGTGTGTGTGTGTGTGTGTTGTGTGGTTTGTGTGTGTGTGTTGTGTGTGTGTGTGTGTGTGTGTGTGTGTGTGTGTGTGTGTGTGTGTGAGAGAGAGAGAGAGAGAGAGAGAGTGGGTGATTGCATATGTAGGGTTCGTGCGTGCGTGTGCGTGTGTGTGTGTGTGTGTGTGTGTGTGTGTGTGTGCAGAATCAACAAGGCAAGGGAGTTAATTGGCGCACGGAAGACGTCACACAAACACAACAACAATAACATGAGTCGCCTACATCCTCAGGTACATCCTGTGGCGGAGTTTACGTATCTTGTATTTACTCGCATGCTTGGCGAGAGTTACCGTAGGCGACTCAGGTCTTTGTTACTGTGTTTGTGTGACGTTTTTCGAACGCTAATTAAGTCCCTTGTTAGTGCAAAAGCAAACAGAAGAAGCAAGCAAAGCAACCGGAAGAAAGCAAGCAACTAATCACACAGTCAATCAGTCAGTCAATCAGTCAGTCAGTCTGTCTGTCAGTTAGTCAGTCGGGCAGTCACTCTGTTAGCTAGTCACTCAGTTAGTCAGTTAGTCATTCAATTAGTCACTCAGTCAGTTAGTCACTCAATTAGTCAGCCAGTTAGTCACTCAGTCAATCAGTCAGTTAGTCAGTCACTCAGTTAGTCAGTCCTGTCACTCAGTTAGTCACTCAGTTAGTCAGTCAGGCACTCAATTAGTCATTCAGTCACTCACTCACTCAGTTAGTCACTCAGTCAGTCAATCATTCAGTCAGTCAGTCAGTTAATCACTCAGTTAGTCACTCAGTCACTCAGTTAGTCTGTCAGTCAGTCACTCAGTTAGTCACTCACTCACTCAGTTAGTCACTTAGTCGGTCAGTTAGTCAGTCTCTCAGTTAGTCACCCAGTTAGGTCACTCAGTTAATCAGTCACTCAGTCAGTCAATCAGTTACTCATTCAGTCAGTTAATCAGTTAGTCAATCACTCAGTCACTCAGTCAGTCACTCACTCACTCACTCAGTTATTCAGTCACTCAGGCAGTCAGGCAGTTAGTCAGTCACTCATTCATTCACTCAGTCAGTCAGTCAGTCAGTCACTCACTCACTCACTCACTCACCCACTCAGTCAGTCAGTCAGTCAGTCACTCAGTCCCACTGTAGTCAGCCTGAAGCGGCAGCTCGCCGTTGCACTTGCTGACAGTGCTCCATGAGTACAGAAGGCCCAGGAACGAAGTCAGAATACACAGCGAGCGAGCGTACAGCGATAGAACGAGGCCGGTGTTGCTTCTCCAACGATCAAACCTGCAGTGAGAACGGCTTTCACCAAGTGCTGCTGTGTTGCTTCATGTCCTCGGATGTCGGTTGACATATTAGGGACAAGCTGAGACCAATGCTGAAGCATGGTTCAATATTGCTTTACGTCCACGGAAACCATAAGGCTCGTTAGGACGGGGAGCCCAGGACGGCCACCTCGACTCTCACACAGCTCCTGAACTGTGCTTTCGCCAACGACTAAATTATACCTTTATACTTCCCACAGCAACCCCCATACACACACGCGCGAAGAGAATATAAAAACAGAATGGAACTATTATTCACAGAGCTCAGGAGCTGTGTGGATGTCGAGGTGGACGTCCTGGGCTCCCGTCCCTAATAAACCTACGGTTCCTGTGGACGTAAACCAGCACTTCAACAACAACTTATTCGGTTCAGTTCAAGTCAAGGTAGCAGTCTATCTGCATGCTCGGGAAACCCCATAGTCGTACCATTCTTTGCCTCGGATATTCTTCCTGTTACAGGCCATTTTATTGAGTGCTGGTGTGCATGCAGAGAGCCACAATGATGTGCTTGAAACAGGGGGTGAGACAGAGACTAGGAGAGAGACAGGGGGGGAGAGACATGGAGAGAGAGGGAGTCAGGGGGGAGACACAGACTAGGGGGGAGAGACAGGGGGGAGAGAGAGAGAGACAGTGGGGGGGCAGAGGGTAGGGGAGAGAGAAACGGGAGAGAGAGACAGAGAGACAGGGGAAGAGACAGAGACTAGGAGAGACAGGGAGAGAGGGGGGAGAGAGAGCATCAGGGGATGAAACAGAGACTAGGAGACAGGGAGAGAGAAATAGACTAGGAGAGAGACAGGGGGAGAGACAGAGACTAGGATATAGAGAGGGGGGAGAGAGAGGGAGTATCAAGGGGAGAGAGAGAGACTAGGTGAGAGAGGGGGGGAGAGAGAGTATCAGGGGGAGAGACAGAGACTGGGAGAGACAGTCTAGGAGAGAGACATGGGGAGAGAGAGAGCAAGGGGGAGAGACAGAGACTAGGACAGGGACTGGGGGAGAGAGACAGACAGACAGACAGACAGACAGACAGACAGACAGACAGACAGACACTGACTAGGAGAGAGACAGGGGAGAGACAGAGACTAGGAGAGAGACAGGGGAGAGACAGAGACAAAAAGAGAGACAAGGGGGGGGAGACAGGGGGAGAGACAGGGGACCGGGGGGAGACAGGGGGGGATAAAAAGGGGGGGAGACAGAGACTAGGGGAGACAGGGAAGGGGGAGAGGGGAGAGGAGAGACAGAGACTAGGGGACAGGGGGACAGACATAGACTAGGGGAGATACAGGGGAGAGACAGAGACTAGGATATCGAGAGGGGGGGGAGAACAGAGGGGAGACAGAGACTAGGGGACAGAGAGTGGGAGAGAGAGGAAAAAAAGGGGGGAGACAGAGACTAGGAGACAGAAAGGGGGGAGCCGAGAAGAGAGACAAAGGGGAGAGAGGGGCAGGGGAAAAAAAACGAAAAGGAAAAACATGGAAAAAGAGAGAGAGAGGCAAAAAAGAGAGAAACAGGAGGGGGGACAGAAAAAGGAGGGGGGGGGAGAGAGACAGGGGGGGACAGAGACTAGGAGAGAGAAGGGGGGGGAGAGACAGGGGGAGAGACAGAGACCAGGGAGAAGGGGGGGAGAGGAAGGGGGGAGACAGAGACTGGGGAGAGACAGGGGGGGGAAGGAAAAGGGAGAGAGGGGGGGGAAGAGAGACGGGGGGGAGACAGTGACATAGAAGAGAGACAAAAGAGACAGAGGGGGACAGAAACAGTGACAAGGAAAGAGGGGAGAGGGGGGGGAGGAAGGAGAGAGAGGAGGGGAGGAGGGGGGGGCGGGCCAGGACCGAGAGAGGGGGGAGAAAAAGAGACGGGGAAGACAAAAGACAAGGAAAGAGAGGGGGGAGAGAGACAACACAGTGGGAGAGACAGAGAAAGACAGGGAGAACCAAACTGGAGTAAGGGAAACAGTGACATAGAGAAAGG
>JABMCL010003101.1:400000-412500 GCA_018857735.1 Alviniconcha marisindica | reverse complement strand
CTTAGTTGGCCATCGGGCTGGCCGTTGTAGGCTATCTCTGGTGCGATCGTGTAGCTGATCAGGATACTACAGCAAGTGTAGTATTTTATGTATTCCACGTGGCGGGTTGTGAGTGCCTGGCTGGCTTTTTGTGAGCCTCAGTCGTTTGTTTATTACGTCATGCCGTTTCAAAATGACCAGGCAGCGCTATCTGTAAAAGTAGCCTGACAATGCATAGTTGACGATTTATAAATCAGTGTAGTCCCACTAAGTCAGACAGCCACCCAAGTGTGGCTTTTGCTCGGTTTTCATTTGTTTGTTGTTGTTTTTTGTTTTTGTTTGTTGTTGTTGGTGGTGGTGGTGGTGGTGTGTGTGTGTGTGTGTGTGTGTGCGTGCGTGCGTGCGTGCGTGCGTGCGTGCGTGCGTGAGCGCGCTCGCGTGTGTGTGTGTGTGTGTGTGTGTGTGTGTGTGTGTGTGTGTGTGTGTGTGTGTGTGTGTGTATGTGTGTGTGTGTGTGTGTGTGTGTGTGTGTGTGTGTGTGTTGTGTGTGTGTGTGTGTGTGTGTGTGTGTGTGTGTGTGTGTTGTGTTGTGTGTGTGTGTGTGTGTGTGTCTTGTTGGGGGGGAGGGGGGGGGGGCTCTTTTTTTTTTTTTTTTTAAAGCTTTTTCTTCACTGTCGGAGGCAGAGAGCGGTGGAGCTCAGTTCAAGACAGTACCTGCAGGCTCGGACAATCCATACTTATGCGCTGCGCCACGTCTCTCAGAACTTTCCTGAGGCGGTGATGACGTAGAGCTTAATGTCCTCGGATGTCCGTTGACATATTAGGGACAAACTGTGGCCAATGCATAAGCATGGTTCAATGTTGCTTTACGTCCACAGAAACTGTAAGGCTTATTAGACCGGAAAGCCCAGGACGGCCACCTCGAATTTCACACAGCTCCTGAACTCTGTTTCCCGAGTCTTGTGCTCTCAGCTAGAAGACAATATTCCTTGTCAAATGAAGCTTCCATATCTCTACAAATTTACGGATAATTGTGGCATTTAATGGTGTTTTTCGTCTTTTGAGTAAGCTGCTGTTTGTTGAACCGAAACAAAAATGTACTTGATTTTGTGTTTCTAGAACGGCTTTTACAGGAAATCACATGATTTTTTTTGATTTTTTTTAATGTCCCTAAGCAAGATTATAATATACCTATAACACTCTTGATTTCAACAAACGAAAGGATAAAATCAAGTGTAACCCGTAGTATATTTTCTCACCTCAGCCTCTCTCCGAGTGTATCTCCACGCTCCTTCTTTCTCCCTAACCACACACACACCCCAAAAAAACAAAACCTTTTTTTTTTAATTGGTTTCTAATGTATATTTATATATATATGCATGTATAGTCTCCCAGTGATTTGATTTATTACTCTTTTGTATTGTTCATAATTATCGATTGGCATTGATTTTCCCACTATGATCATATTTTATATATCTATAAGTGTTTGTAACTGTTTCAAGGACAGGTTGAACGACAGGCATTCGTGCCTAAACCTTTATCCTTGTGTAATAAAGTTCAATCAATCAGTCCCTCCCCACTTTATCTCTCTCTCTCTCTCTCTCTCTCTCTCTCTCTCTCTCTCTCTCTCTCTCTCTCCCCACGTTCATCCCGCCCCATCTTTCTCACTCTGTCTCTTTATCTGTCCTGAGGTGACCCAGTGTGGTTTACAGGACATTAAAATCCAGTTACTAACTAATTTTCTGTGTCTCTGTCTGTCTGTCTGTCTGTCTGTCTGTCTGTCTCTGTCTGTCTGTCTGTCTGTCTGTCTGTCTGTCTGTCTGTCTGTCTGTCTGTCTCTCTCTCTCTCTCTCTCTCTCTCTCTCTCTCTCTCTCTCTCTCTCTCTCTCTCTCTCTCAGGCATTTCATGAAGCGGCGAAAAGCTATAGGCAATACACGTAATGCCTAAATTTTGTAGGCAATACGAGTATTGCCTCAAAAATAGTGCTCGAGATTTCACAGTTTGCCTGACTGCCAGTTTCTGTATTCAGCCGCTTAACTCGCATCCGGCTTATTGTGCTACAGGCAAAAGCAGTCAGTGGGGGTCTGTCTGGGTGTTTACAGTTTTTTGCAAAATTAAAGTCTATAAGCATTAAACTTTGGTGTGTTTGCACTGATGTGCTCTGAAAACTTTAAAGCTGATTTTCTAAAAATGGGCCTCCGCCACACCTGCATCCTTTAAAAACACGTTACATCTACATTTTATTTTTTATTTTTTTAATTTATTTTTTTGAGTAGAAACGTGACTTAAGTAGTAGTAGTATTGATCGCTTTTACATAGCGCTGTTCTCCGCTCTCGAGCAGACTCACTGCGATCGCATGTGATTCTACATGAGTGAATAGCGTTTTATAGCGCATTTTTGAATATCCACCGAAGTGGTGTACTTACAGCGCTGGCATGGCTGGTGCCACATGAAACTGCTGCCATCTCGGCGCATTCTGTGTATACCATACAACCATGCACCAAGTCATTTCATGCAAAGCCACATACGTAAGGTGAATGCGTGTTTAGCTGTAACCTGCCACCTGCACTTTTGGCAGAATGACCAGAGTTGTTTACGTGCTACTGCGGTAAGTATCAAAATAACGAGCAGAACTTGCAGATTTGAGATATGCAGATATCTCCAACTGCCAAATTTTAAGTTAAGACTCATTTTGTGAGAACGGGTCACATATTCAATTCTGTTCCACAAAGAAATCAAAGTTCTCCTCCCTCTCTCTCTCTCTCTCTCTCACGCACGCACGCACGCACGCATGCACGCACGCACGCACGCACGCACACGCACAGAGGCACAGAATCAATACACAGTTTGCCTGAATACAGAAACTGGCAGTCAGGCAAACTGTGAAATCTCGAGCACTATTTTTGAGGCAATACTCGTATTGCCTACAAAATTTAGGCATTACGTGTATTGCCTATAGCTTTTCGCCACTTCATCAAATGCCTAACATTTTTAGGCATTTCATGAAATGCCTTACATCACGGATTGCCTGTAACATATATATATATATAAGAAAACTCACAAAGCAAGAAAACATAGAAGTAAACGTAAATATAAATACTGATGAAACTGAAATATAATTATATATATAATAAAGAAAATTAAAAGAGAGAGAGAGAGAGAGAGAGAGAGAGAGAGAGAGAGAGAGAGAGAGAGAGAGAGAGAGAGAGAGAGAGAGAGAATAAGAATAGACAAAAGTATAAACACAGGCCAACAGGCATATTCACACTAAATGCACAGGTAAACAGCTGCTGTATTCACAATAAACACACACAGAAACAGGCGCAACTCATAACAGTCGTAGCAACAACCAAATGCAGCACACATAAATGCAGCACTGAAGACCATGCTGCCTCACTGTAACTAATGTTACAGTTTGATCAAATCGATTCACATCTCAAGTATAATTTATTAACAAAGACTACATTTAAAATTATATGCTTATTTCTAAAATTAGCCTCACACACACACACACACACACACACACACACACACACACACACACACACACACACACACACACACACACACACACAATGTTAGACTCAAGTTATGAGTCTTTTGAATGTGATCCTAAGCTGCTTGACTAGTGATTCCTTCCAAGACAGTGAGCACAGCTACTCAAAGAAAAGTGGGAATTGTTCAGCTTACAATAAGTGACAGAAATAATCACACATGACTGCCAGCATTGACAAATTAATTCATAAAGTTAATTCACCAACAGCCAACCTAACCTGCATTTTAACAAATGGCATTGCCTATCAGTTTGTCTATATAAATTCTCATGAAGGATGAATACGTAGATGTACAATGTCAGAGAACACTGCTACTCTACTAGATGAACCTTCAGTTCTTGTCCCATTTATTTTGAAATTATGTAATGTATGGCAATATTTTGCTGCTGCTGCATTTAACTTTGTGAGTTACAAGCCAGAGACTTGAACTGTTTACTAGAAGTACAAGTACCCAGACACTGAAATAGTTTGCAATACATTTCTCATTATGACTGATCCAATTAACCATCTGAACAAAGTGAGTGGAAGAATATTTTTTCTCATAACACTGAGCCAGAGAGAGGGAGAGAGGAGGGAGTTGAGGAGGAGAGGGAGATTTGTACAGTTTGCAATTTCTTCACCTTCACATTATTATAGACTTGTAAAGATGTATATTAACACTTTGAATATATGGACTGCTTATGACAAGTTTAATTCAGTTAGTAATATTAATAATAAAGATATAAAATGGGTGTGCAGTGATTTACCAACCCACACCACACACACACCACACACACACACACACCCCACACACACACACACACACACACACACACACACACACACACAGAGTTAAGTGAAGTAAAGACAATGAAGAGACTGTGGCAAGAGGTTTAAAAATAGTTTTTGAGCAGGTCTTTTATGAGGACAGTTTTAAAAGAGAAAGCAAAATGAGTTCAAGTCAATCTCTTTACTTGGCCGGTGATTTTGTTGTGAATCCTCTTTAAATATACACCCCCACCCCAGTTTTTAAAAGTATGTGGATACTGAAAGAATTCTGTCCGAAATAAAGTAAATAAAATAGTTTTTAAAAACAAACAAACAAACAAAACTGTGCGGATTATAGTAGCCAATATGCTGTCACTTTTTCGACTAGTTTCGCTGAGCGCGCGACCACCTAACTTTCCGCTGTTTCTTGTCGGCAGTTAATCTGTTCAACTTTAATTCACATCCCTCCACCGCTTTTCTTTGTTGTTCATACAGCACACACAGTATCCTTCCCCATGGTAGTTATTTTTTAGTATTGCGGTTGATCGAAACCTTCGCTCAGGCGACACCCAGTAGGCGGTGGATAGCAGACTACCCATAGCCACCGGAACGTCCCAGTCAACAAACTTCCGCTGTACGCAGGGGCAGAGCACTCTAAAATTTCGTCTCATGGGTAATGGTCTATAAAGACATATAAAATGCTTTACGCTTTGCACTCTAAGAATAAGAATAACTGGGTTTCACACGTGTGCTTTACACTGTTACACTGTACAGACACGGGTTTGGGTTTGTTTGGGAAAACCAAGGTATGTGTGATGTAAGTAACTTTATATGTGAATTTAGACAGAGGCTGATTGATTGTTTTCTTCAAGAATGGCATAGTAATATGGTTTCAAGGGATCGCCTTGTTTCTACTCATCGTTCAAACAAAGTCATTCCCTTGCCGATTATTTGTGTATCATAAAGAAAGCTGTTCTAAGAAGGAACTTGATTAGATTTAGACTAGGAGTGTCTCCTCTTAAGGCCCACCGTCTACGATACACAGACAGATCACAAGAAAATTATACATGCCCATTTTTGTGCAGACACTGACGAATCAGAAAGTCATTTCCTCTTTGTATGTCCAAAAATATAAAACGCTCAGGGAAACCTACTTGCTTTAAAAGTTCTATCTCCGTCCATCTGCATTTAAAATGGCAATTTTACTAGCAGATACAAGGCAGACCTCACCACTATCTTTACCTCTAAGGCACTCAAATTGAGATCGTCTGCGGTCCCTTGAATACCCTGGATGACATTTCTTAAGTATGCTTCATATTTGATTATGCATCTCTATTATGTGTTTTTGTGTGCGCGTGCGTGTTTCCAAATTGTGCGTGTGTGTTTGTGGTGTGCGTGCGTGCGTGCATGTGTGTGTGTGTGTGTGTGTGTGTGTGTGCGTGTGTGTGGTGTGTGTGTGTGTGGAGGGGTGCCAGTATGTGTGCGTGAGTCTTGGTTTGGTTATTGTGAATAATTTATGTAAATGGATAAATATTGATTCTATGTATCCACGTATTACATTACTTCCCCAGCTGCTCCCAATTTGACACGGGAAGATGACCTAGTTCAATAAACCATTCGTTCGTTCGTTCTCTCTCTCTCTCTCTCTCTCTCTCTCTCTCTCTCTCTCTCTCTCTCTCTCTCTCTCTCTCTCTCTCTCTCTCTCTCTCTTTGTAGGAACTCTGTGAAATTGCATTAATCAGTTGCTTATTCGTTTTTATAATATCTGTTTGTGATACAGTCGTGCTTAGTTTTGTTTGCAGTATAGCAAGGGCTGGCTGTAAGATAGGTCCAAATGGACGCTACTGTCCTTGAGTATTAAAGTTTTCGAGTTCCAGTTGTTGTTGTTCTCTCTCTCTCTCTCTCTCTCTCTCTCTCTCTCTCTCTCTCTCTCTCTCTCTCTCTCTTCAAAAACAAGTGTTAAGCCCGTTCTTAATTGGGCGAATGTTTCTTCGCGAACCTAGTTGGAAGTATTCGGCGAACCTATTTGGTTCTTAATTGGGCCAACTTTTCTTCGCGAACCTAGTTGGAAGTATTCGTCGAAGCTATATTCGGGGTCCAAAAAGCTTCGCTCAACATGTTCTGGGAACATTCGCCCTATTCGACGATCATTGCCTCTGACTGGCTGAGAGCAGAGCTCTCCTGTGGATCAAGAAAAATCAAAATCAAAATGGATGACGGTGTCGCTAGCTTCTTCACTCGCTTCGGAGGAATTTGTTTATTTGTTGACTTGTGGGAGGCGCAGCCTTGTCTCGGAGACCCAGAATGAGATAGTAGTTAGTTGAATTACCCTGTGAGGGATGATGAAAGTATTGACTTGACTTGACTTGACTTTAGCCTACATTTTCGATCATGCTGTCTGCTGCGTGTCTGCGGCAAGTTCGGGCCGAAGCTTGCACCTCATTACAAGCCAGTTGCGAACGAAGTAAAGTTTGACTGTCCGAACCATATTCGGCGAACTAAAAGTTCAATTAAGAAACGAATCATAGTTCGTCGAAGTGTCCGAAGTATGTTCGGCGAACAAACATTCGCCCAGTTAAGAACGGGCTTTAGCCTATCCACCGCATTATGTATTTTGTAAATAATCATTTAACCGTCTTATTTCAGTTCGCCTGTTAAATGCTCCAAGAACTATTCTGGTATCGCCAACTGGTGTGCTTTCATTAACAAATGCTGTTTAAACCTAGTGCAAACTCATACCTGCTGCACAGAAGCCGAGTCATCGTAGATCCTGACGTCACTTCCGTTTCGGTTCAACTGACGAAGCGTGAGCAACACCCGCAGTTCACGAAGTCACGGTGATACGCCAAGCGATTCCTGAGAGACTGGTGGCTTCCACAGAGACTGGTGGCTTCCAGAGAGACTGGTGGCTTCCAGAGAGACTGGTGGCTTCCACGGAGAGACTGGTGGCTTCCACAGAGACTGGTGGCTTCCAGAGAGACTGGTGGCGTCCAGAGAGACTGGTGGCGTCCAGAGAGACTGGTGGCTTCCAGAGAGACTGGTGGCTTCCACAGAGACTGGTGGCGTCCACAGAGACTGGTGGCTTCCACAGAGAGACTGGTGGCGTCCAGAGAGACTGGTGGCGTCCAGAGAGACTGGTGGCTTCCAGAGAGACTGGCGGCGTCCAGCGTCACATTCTGCTGAGCTGCGAGAACTGAGAGTGGGCCATTCTGCTACAGCCGTTCGCCATGACCACCTGAGTCCAAGGCTCCTACGTCGGGAATGACCGTCCTGCAGGAACAACAGAAAAGAGAGTCGATTTCAATGCCCTCGCCGGGCCTGAAAAGACTTTTTATCGGGCTACGCTCGGCGACCACCTTTTGAGGAAATCCATTCGAGTGTGCTACCGCTGTGAATGCGGAACATTTCATCGAGTTACAGCCTTCCTGGTGGAGGAGAGCGGTGAATAGTTCTCGCTGTTTTGATCGCTGGAAAGAAGGGTCGGGTTGGACGGGCAGAGGGAACTGTGTGCGGAGGGGGGGGGGGGGGGGGGGGGGGGGGGGGGCGGGGGTTCCCACACCTCTTCGGTGGATTTTCAAAACGCGCTATTAAAGGCTACAGTCACTCATCCAGAATCACATGTTACAAATGTGCAGTGGGTGTGCTCGTGGGCGGAGAACAGCGCTATAGAAAAGCGATCATCAATCAGCAGTAATCATGCAAGATGTATGCACATCAGTGTATAGATGTTACGTGATGTTCGACATATAGAAAATTTGGAATAAAGGTTTTTAAAACCAGGACATGCTTGGACTGTTGTTATACGTTCTCTCTCTCTCTCTCTCTCTCTCTCTCTCTCTCTCTCTCTCTCTCTCTCTCTCTCTCTCTCTCTCTCTCTCTCTCTCTCTCTCTCTCTCTCATGCTTGGACTGCTGTTATACGTTCTCTCTCTCTCTCTCTCTCTCTCTCTCTCTCTCTCTCTCTCTCTCTCTCTCTTCCTCTCTCTCTCTCTCTCTCTCTCTCTTCCCCTCTCTAGGTAGGCCTGCGTAAGATCCTGATTGACAAATGAAATCGTGTTCAGTGGAATATGTTTGTTAAACTTTTGTGCCTGTATATTTACTGTTCTTGTTTTCATTACTGGTAAAAAGAAAAAAATGTAAATGCTTGTAAATGCTGTTTGTTTGTTCTTTGTTCTTTTTTCTTTTTTCTTTTCTTTGTTGTTGTTGTTGTTGTTGTTTTCTTTTTGTTTTTCTCGTTGTTATTATTTGAATGGTTCACATATATATGTGTTCCGATTAACGTTGAAAGATCTCCTTTCCATTATCGGTAGTATTAATACTTGTGTGCCCCTCTTCTCTCTCTCTCTCTCTCTCTCTCTCTCTCTCTCTCTCTCTCTCTCTCTCTCTCCTCTCTCTCTCTCTCCCTTTTTGTACACGCTATTGTTATTTGAACGGTTCGCATTGTTGCTGCCTCTTCTCTTATTGTGTGTCTGATTCAGGCTACCACTTATGTTCTTGCTTCACATTAGTTTGTAATCACAGTGCCTTGTGTGAGCAGTGTTTTGTGGCTCTCACGCAGTCTTGTCATTTGAATGTAATTTAATCCTCACTCTCTGAACCATATTTTCATCATCATCATATTAATCCCCCCCCCCCCCAATCATCATTATTATCCCCCCCCCACCCCCCCATCCACCCCCCCCCCACCCCCCCCCACCCCCCCCCCCCCCCCCCCCACCCCCCCCCCCCCCCCCCCCCCCCCCCACACTTACTGTTCTTGCTTCCATTATTTATAATCACAGTGCTTGTCTGAGTATTATTTTGTGTGGGTGTGTGTCTATGCGGTGTTGTCATTTGAATACTTCGTTGATCATCGTGTATCTGAACCATATTTCTAATCATCATCATCATTTTTCTTCTTCTTCTGTCGTCGGGGTTTGTCTCTGATTTTAAAATTATCATCTTCTTCATCATTACTGTGGTAGTCAATATTGTTACTATTGTTTTATGTGTAGCCTACTGGCATGTAGATTAACAAGGACAGATTGTAAGAATAGGCAACTGCCTAAAATCTTAATCCTTGTGTAATAAAGTTCTGAGTTCTGAGTTCTCTCTCTCATGCTTGGACTGTTGTTATACGTTCTCTCTCTCTCTCTCTCTCTCTCTCTCTCTCTCTCTCTCTCTCTCTCTCTCTCTCTCTCTCTCTCTCTCTCTCTCTCTCTCTCTCTGTTTTATTCCTAGTATACACCAATTAACACAGTCTAGTGTAATGCTCGCAAGACGATGAATTGTCCTTGCAGGTGCCTGTGGTCTAGGCCCCTTGGACGACACGCTGTTACAAGTACAGCCGTGTGTCCGTTGTAACTGAGATTGCTCATGCAGGGATTTATGGGGAAGTTTCTGTGCCCGCTGGGGTCACGTACACACACTTCAAGCTTGACAGATAACAGTGCAAACTCCAAGCACTGGTTTACGACATGCCGGAAAGCGATGTTCTGAGTGTGATAACGGTGGTGTCTGGTGGCCAGCCGAACGGGTGAAGTGGCGGGGTGGACCCGTGACTGACACCGCCAACCACAAACCAAACACTGGTTTACCAACCAAGGTGTAGCCGCAGAGAGACACAGCTGCATTAGATTCTGTGAACTATACGATCTTTGGCTTAACGACATCCATCGGAAAGCGAGGGTTGGAGTCAAACTCCAAGCACTGGTTGACACAGCTGCATTAGTATCTGTGAACTATACGATCTTTGGCTTAACGACATCCATCGGAAAGCGAGGGTTGGAGTCAAACTCCAAGCACTGGTTGACACAGCTGCATTAGTATCTGTGAACTATACGATCTTTGGCTGAACGACATCCATTCCCCCCGGAAAGCGAGGGATTGGAGGTCAAATACAAGCACTGGTGACACAGCTGCATAGTATCTGGGAAACTATACGATCTTTGGCTTAACGACATCCATCGGAAAAGCGAGGCTTGGAGGCAAACTCCAAGCACTGGTCTGCGACATCTGTCGTCGTACTGAACTATACGCGATCTTTGGTTTAACGACATCCATCGGAAAGCGAGAGGGTTGGAGTCAAAAACTACAAGCACTGGTGACACAGCTGCATTATATCTGGAAAAACCTATACGATCCTTTGGCCTAACGACATTCCATCGGGAAAGCGAGGGTTGGAGTAAAACTCAACTCACTGGGGACACAGCGTGCATAGATCTGTGAACTATACGATCTTTGGCTTAACGACATCCACGGAAAGCGAGGGTTGGAGTCAAACTCCAAGCCACTGGTTGACACAGCTGCATTAGTATCTGTGAACTATACGATCTTTGGCTTTAACGACATCCATCGGAAAGCCGAAGGTTGGAGTCAAACTACAACGCATGGTTGACACAGCGCATTAGTATCTCTGAACTATACGATCTTTGGCTAACGACATCCATCGGAAAAGCGAGGGTGGCAGCAAACCAAGCACTGGTTTTGACATGAATATACGATCTTTGGCTTCTTTAACGGGACATCCATCGGAAGCGAGGGTGGAAGTCAAACTGCCAAGCACTTGGTTGACACAGCGCCATAGTATCTGTGATAACGATACGATCGTTGGCTTAACGGGACATCCATCGGAAAGCGAGGGTTGGAGTCAAACTCCAAGCACTGGTTGACATGAACTATACGATCTTTGGCTTAACGACATCCATCGGAAAGCGAGGGTTGGAGTCAAACTCCAAGCACTGGTTGACACAGCTGCATTAGTATCTGTGAACTATACGATCTTTGGCTTAACGACATCCATCGGAAAGCGAGGGTTGGAGTCAAACTCCAAGCACTGGTTGACACAGCTGCATTAGTATCTGTGAACTATACGATCTTTGGCTTAACGACATCCATCGGAAAGCGAGGGTTGGAGTCAAACTCCAAGCACTGGTTGACATGAACTATACGATCTTTGGCTTAACGACATCCATCGGAAATCGAGGTTTGGAGTCAAACTCCAAGCACTGGTTGACATGAACTATACGATCTTTGGCTTAACGACATCCATCGGAAAGCGAGGTTCTGGAGTCAAACTCCAAGCACTGGTTGACATGAACTATACGATCTTTGGCTTAACGACATCCATCGGAAAGCGAGGTCTGGGGGTCAAACTCCAAGCTGGTTGACATGAACTATACGATCTTTGGCTTAACGACATCCATCGGAAACAGTTTGGAGTCAAACTCCAAGCACTGGTGACATGAACTAACGATCTTTGGCTTAACGACATCCATCGGAAAGAAGGTTTGGAGTCAAACTCCAAGCACTGGTTGACATGAACTATATGATCTTCGGCTTAACGACATCCATCGGAAAGCGAGGCTGGAGTCAAACTCCAAGCACTGGTTGACATGAACTATACGATCTTTGGCTTAACGACATCCATCGGAAAGCAAGGTTTGGAGTCAAACTCCAAGCACTGGTTGACATGAACTATACGATCTTTGGCTTAACGACATCCATCGGAAAGCAAGGTTTGGAGTCAAACTCCAAGCACTGGTTGACATGAACTATACGATCTTTGGTTTAACGACATCCATCGGAAAGCGAGGTCTGGAGTCAAACTCCAAGCACTGGTTGACATGAACTATAAGATCTTTGGCTTAACGACATCTATCGGAAAGCAAGGTTTGGAGTCGAACTCCAAGCACTGGTTTACGACATCCTTCCTCCGGTCACTGCCGTAACTGACTACTCCATAGGTCTCAAAAAGGTCAACCGACGATTTTCCGTTGGTGCTCAAATGACGATACGTTTGTAACAAACAACTCGAACAAAGTAAGTAAGTAAACATGGTGCAAGGCTTAACGTCCACAGAAACCATTCGGGACGGGACGGGGGGGGGGGGGGGGGGTATGGAGGGGGCGGGGGGGGGGGAGATGGAGATTATACACCTGTCGCTACACCGTTACCACCGGAATGATTTCTGCATTAAGGTGGGCAGCGATGAAAGCCATTTTAATGTTTCATAATTGTGATGGACAAAGTCACAAAAATGTCCACAACACAATTTTGAAGAGAAGGAGACCCGAAGCGGATTCGAACCGAAGCCCCTCTGCTTCCCACAGCGCGCGGAATAAAGATTTTCCCTTTAAAGTGGCGAAACCCAGTTCTGGCGATTTGGAGGATGGTGCCGGAAAGCGATGTTCGGAAGTGGTTAAAGCGTGCGCCCATCCACCCGGGGAAAATTTAAGGTTG
>JABMCL010003101.1:387500-392500 GCA_018857735.1 Alviniconcha marisindica | reverse complement strand
TGGTGATGACAGTGTAGCGATAGGTATATAATCTCATTCTTTCCCTACCTCCATAATCCCTAATAAGCCTTGTGGTTTTTGTGGACGTTAAGCACCATGTTTACGTTTATTAGTGTGGACGTTAAGCACCATGTTTACGCTTATTAGGGATCACACAGACAAGATAGGGCGGGAACAGCTCAGTGGGTAGAGCATCCGACTGAAAAGCCAGGCGCAATACTGACGCAGGTTCAAGTCCCAGGTTCAGCAAGGAATTTTTCTCCCAGGGACAAAGTGGAATCTATTTCAAAGAACCTCGAGCATGCCCTGTATGGGGAGTTCGATCGCTTGATCCATGAGCACCCCTGGTTTAAGCAAAATTTATTCACATTCATGAAATTATGGACAATCGAAATCATCGCATGAGCATTTAACAAGCTAAGCTTACAGTAAATGCTCAAATGGGCACCGGTTCAGATCACTGGCACACAAAACCAACAGAAGAGAAAACTCTATTGTTCCCACAGCAGTTCGACTTCTTAACAGGCTATGATCGGCCGTCTGAACTGATTGTGTATCGTTTTACCAGGGTAGCTTTCTGATTTGGACTGAGTGGTAGGCCTTTCGATTCAGCGATGTGCGAGTGTCTGGCTGGTGATAGTAGCGGTGTGCGTATGTAGGTTGGTTGAGGAGTATGGGTGTGGGTGTCTATATGCGTGTGTGGGGTGGGGTGTTTGTGGGTGTGGGTGTGTATGTGGTGGGTGTGGGCGTGTATGTGTGTGGGTGTAGGTATGTGTGGGTGTGTATGTGTGTGGGTGTGTATGTGCGTGGGTGTGGGTCTGTATGTGTGTGGGTGTGTATGTGTGTGGGTGTGTATGTGTGTGGGAGTGGGTGTCTGTGTGTGTGAGTGTGTGTCTCTGTGTGTGAGTGTGGGTATCTATGTGTGTGGGTGTGAGTGTCTATGTGTGTGGGTGTGGGTGTGTATGGATGTGGGTGTGTATGTGGGTGGGGGTGGGTGTCTATGTGTGTGTGGGGGGGTGTCTATGTGTGTGTGGGGGGTGCATATGTGTGTGGGTGTGGGTGTATATGTGTGTGGGTGTGTATGGGTGTGGGTGTCTATGTGTGTGAGTGTGGGTGTCTATGTGTGTGGGTGTTGATGTTGATGTGTGGGGGTGTGGGGGTGTGGGGGTCTATGTGTGTGGGTGTGGGTGCCTGTGTGTGTGGGTGTGGATGTCTATGTGTGAGTGTGTGGGGTTGTGTGGGGGTGGGTGTCTATGTGTGTGAGAGTGGGTGTCTGTGTGTGTGGGAGTGGGTGTCTATGTGTGGGAGTGGGTGTCTATGTGTGTGGGTGTGGGTGTATATGTGTGTGAGTGGGTGTCTATGTGTGTGGGAGTGGGTGTATATGTGTGTGAGTGGGTGTCTATGTGTGTGGGTGTGCGTGTCTATGTGTGTGGGAGTGGATGTCTATGTGTGTGGGAGTGGGTGTCTATGTGTATGAGTGGGTGTATATGTGTGTGAGTGGGTGTCTATATGTGTGAGTGTGGGTGTCTATGTGTGTGGGTGTGGGTGTCTATGTGTGTGGGTGTGGATGTCTATGTGTGAGTGTGTGGGTGGGTGTGGGTGTCTATGTGTGAGGGTATGAGTGTGTGTGGTGTGGGTGTCTATGTGTGTGGGTGTCTATGTGTATGAGTGTATCTATGTGTGTGGGTGTGAGTGTCTATGTGTGAGGGTGTTGGTGGGTGTGGGTGTCTATGTGTGTGGGTGTGGGTGTCTATGTGTGTGGGGGGTGTCTATGTGTGTGGGTGTGGGTGTCTATGTGTGACGGTGTGTGTGTGTGTGGGTGTGGGTGTCTATGTGTGGGGGTGTCTATGTGTGTGGGTGTGGGTGTCTGTGTGTGAGGGTGTGGGTGTCTATGTGTGTGGGTGTGAGTGTCTATGTGTGAGGGTGTGGGTGTGTGTGGGTGTGGGTGTCTATGTCTGTGGGTGTCCGTGGAAGAAGGACAAGAGGGATACGTTTTCTGGTGTGATGATTTGCTTTTTGTTGTTGTTGCTTTTTTGTTTGTTTGTTTGTTTGTTTTTTGTTTGTTTTTGTTTTGTTTTGTTTTATTCTAGTGTGTTTATTATTATCAGTTTAAATGCTTTTCGCTTTGCTCTAGTGTCCTTTCTATATGTTGCTTTTGAACTAATGAGTTTTTAGTAGCCATGTGAGTGATGATTAAAGTATATTGGCTTGATTTAATATGACTTGACTTCCAGTGCAGACTCTCTTACGTGTGTTCGTACATACCCCGTGTACAAAATTGCATGCATCAACATCATGTGCGCGATCTAAAACTCCAAGGCACTGAGTGTGTCTAATAACTGCTAACACTGGAGTGGTAGGTGCTAAAAAATTGTGAAAAGCTAAAAAGGGGGATCAACAAAGATGCTACCAACATCCCCACTGATGGGAATAGGTAGCGCTAAAACTCCAAGGCACTGGCAGTGTGTGTCTGGGCACATCAACAGTGCTACCCACACTGATGGGAATAGGTACCGCTGCGCTTGTGTGTCTGGGTACATCAACAGTACTACCCACACTGAGGGGAATAGGTAGCGCTGCGCTTGTGTGTCTGGGTACATCAACAGTACTACCCACACTGAGGGGAATAGGTACCGCTGCGCTTGTGGCTGTTGTGTCTTATCTACGTATGCGACCCGAATTTCCCACCAGGGACAACGGAGTACTAAAACATTATTTGTTTTAAAGAAGAGGAGCAGTGAGTACAACTCAGTCATTAAGCGTACCTTTTACTGCCAGGTCAACGTGATTGAGGAGCCGTAACGATGCAGTTGGCTGCGTGAGTCACTGAAGGGCATGCAAGTACGATGTCGCTTGTATTGACGAAAAACAACACTTCAAGTTCTCTCTTCAGGTATGATGTCGCTTGTATTGACGAACAACAACACTTCGAGGGTTTTTTCTCTTCAGGTACGATGTCGCTTGTATGGAAGGACAAAAGCACTTCAAGTTCTTTGTTCTAGTACGATGTCGCTTGCACTGACGGACAACACTTCAAGTTTTCAAGTACAACACATTCATTAAAGCGTACCTTTCGTTGCCAGGTCGACGTGATCCAGGAGCCGTAGCGATGTCACTGGCTGCGTGAGTCACTGAAAGCATGCAAGAACGATGTCGCTTGTATTGACGAACAGCAGCTCTTCAAGTTCTCTGTTTTAGTACGATTTCGCTTGTGTTGAAAGACAACACTTGAAGTTCTCTCTTCAGGTACGATGTCGCTTGTATTGAAGGACAGCAACACTTCAAGTTCTTTGTTCTAGTACGATGTCGCTTGTATTGATGGACAACAACACTTCAAGTTCTTTGTTCTAGTACGATGTCGCTTGTATTGATGGACAACAACACTTCAAGTTCTTTGTTCTAGTACGATGTCGCTTGTATTGAAGGACAGCAACACTTCAAGTTCTTTGTTCTAGTACGATGTCGCTTGTATTGATGGACAACAACACTTCAAGTTCTTTGTTCTAGTACGATGTCGCTTGTATTGAAGGACAGCAACTCTTCAAGTTCTTTGTTCTAGTACGATGTCGCTTGTATTGAAGGACAGCAACACTTCAAGTTCTTTGTTCTAGTACGATGTCGCTTGTATTGATGGACAACAACACTTCAAGTTCTTTGTTCTAGTACGATGTCGCTTGTATTGATGGACATCAACACTTCAAGTTCTTTGTTCTAGTACGATGTCGCTTGTATTGATGGACAACAACACTTCAAGTTCTTTGTTCTAGTACGATTTCGCTTGTATTGAAAGACAACAGTTGAAGTTCTCTGTTCAAGTACGATGTCGCTTGTATTAAAAGACAACAACACTTCAAGTACTATGTTCAAGTACGATGTTGTTTCATTGAAGGACAACACTTCAAGTTCAAGTACGATGTTGCTTGTGATGACGAACAACACTTCAAGTTCTCTGTTCTAGTACGATGTCGTTTGCACTGATGGACCACACTTCAAGTTCGACTATGATGCCGTGTGTAATGACGAACAATACTTCAATTTCTCTTTTCTAGTACGATTGTATTGAAGGACAACAACCGTTCAAGTTTTCTGTTCAAAATTTCTCTTTTCTAGTACGATTGTATTGAAGGACAACAACCCTTCAAGTTTTCTGTTCAAGTACGATGTCGATTATATTGAAGGACAACAACCCTTCAAGTTTTCTATTCAAGTAAGATGTCGATTGTATTGAAGGACAACAACGCTTCAAGGTTTCTGTTAAGTACGATGTCGCTTGTGATGACGAACAACACTTCAAGTTCTCTGTTCTAGTACGATGTCGCTTGTGATGACGAACAACTCTTCAAGTTCTCTTGTATAAAACGATGTTGCTTGTGATGACGAACAACTCATCAAGTTCTCTTGTATAAAACGATGTCGCTTGTGACGACGAACAACTCTTCAAGTTCTCTTGTATAAAACGATGTCGCTTGTGATGACGAACAACTCTTCAAGTTCTCTGTTCTGCTCGTGCACGCGCGACTGATAAGTAGCGGCTTGGCGCTGTTCGCCGTTGCACGCACGCCCTTGTCCCAGCTGACACCCATGCCTAATTCCTTTGTCGAAGAGCCAAGCAATCTTGCCGGGCCCGCTAAAGCTCCAGTCTCCTCTGTCCCTCGCTTTTCCGGGATATGAAACCGAGCGTACAATTGCTTTGATAAGCACAAGACAGTTGTAAGTCTAAGGACCAAATCACAGGCACTTGACATTATTTCTTCTTTTTATTTTTCTACCTGCACACTGTGGGATGGAGGAGGGGGGGGGGGGTCACCTGGTTGACCACTGATGATCAGTGACTGAGGATTGGAGGGGTGATCACCTGGTTGACCACTGATGATCGGTGACTGAGATGAGAGGTGATCACCTGGTTGACCACTGGCGATCGGTGACGGAGATGAGAGGTGATCACCTGGTTGACCAATGACAACCGGTGACTGAGGATTGGATGGGTGATCACCCGTCTG
>JABMCL010003101.1:375000-377500 GCA_018857735.1 Alviniconcha marisindica | reverse complement strand
GTGTGTGTGTGTGTGTGTGTGTGTGTGTGTGTGTGTGTGTGTGTGTGTGTGTGTGTGTGTGTGTGTGTGTGTGTGTGTGTGTGTGTGTTTCTTGTTTCTTTTCTTCCTTCCTTTTTTTTGTTTTTTTGTTTTTTGTTTTGTCTCTTCTCCCCCCCCCCCCCCCCCCCATCACCACCATTTGTGTGTGTGTGTGTTTTGTTTTGTTGGTTTGTTTTTTGTTTGTTTGTTTTTGTCGGGGATGAGGGGGCTGGCAGAGGATGTATGAGTAGATGTAGATACACATGATACTCTATATTAAGGAAAGAGACAGGGGTATAGATGAAAGAACAAGGGAGAGAGGGAGGGAGGAGAGAAAAGAAGGACAACAAGCAGACGCAAGCAGCGGGATCCTAGAAAAGTGTCGCCCAGCGATGTGCCTGAGGTTACGTCACCACCTCGCCAGACAGACATACACACACAGAGACAGACAGACAGAGACAGAGAGACAGAGAGACAGAGACAGAGAGAGAGAGAGAGAGAGAGAGACAGACAGACAGACAGAGAGACACAGAGAGAGACAGACAGACAGACAGACAGACAGAGACACAGAGAGAGATTGATTGATTGAACTTTATTTCTCAACGGTGAAGATATTAGTACAAAGGCCGAGTCACATATCTGCCGTTGCTACAGTACTACTAATAACCAAGACATTCACAGTGAAATATTATTGGAGAAGGCTATAGACAAATACAGCATCAGAAAAAAAAAAAAAAAAAAAAAAATTAATAATAATAACGAGACAGACAGACAGACAGACAGACAGACAGAGACGGAGACAGAAAGAGAGAGTGAAAGAGAGACAGAGACACACACAGAGACAGACAGAGAGAGACAGAGACACAGAGAGAGTGAAAGAGAGACACAGAGAGAGACACACACAGAGAGACAGAGAGACACAGAGAGAGACAGAGAGACAGAGACAGAGACACAGAGAGAGTGAAAGACAGAGGGAGAGAGATGCGAACATCCAGAAGAGTCACTTTAAACGTGCGGCACGTGACTGAAATGCAAATTGCTTCAAGTCCTCTGGCCTAGTTTAATGGGAGGGTCAAGTCCAAACTCCAAGCACTGGTTTACCACATCCTTCCTTCAACCACTGCCGTATTTAGTTACGCCGTAGGGTCCAAAAAATTGTCAGCTAACGAGCAGTTTCTTGTTGGTGCTCAAACAGTAGTAAATTTGTTACAAACAACTCAAATAGGTAGGAAGTGTTGCTTAATGTCCTCAGTGTCAGTTGACATATTAGGCACAAGCTGAGACCAATGCCGAAGCATGGTTCAATATAGCTTTACGTCCACGGAAACCAGAAGGCTCGTTAGGACGGACAGCCCAGGACGGCCACCTCGACTCTCACACAGCTCCTGAACTATCGCAACTCCAATAAAACAAGGCGTGTCATTTATAGCCGCCAACAAAGTTTACACCAGCACAAATAAAACCACAATCGTTTGAATCGAGACGGAACTCTTTTTCTTACCCGGGGTGGCTGCATCTCATGTTTACGTGCGTGCTTTGGCGCTAGGTTGCTTCTACAGTCATATTACTACCCAAACCTTTCCGAGGGCACTGACCGCGTCGCTGGACAGCTGCGCGGAGATAAAGAGTGCCCCTTCAGTGGCGTAAAGCCCGTTCAGTCTTAACTGGGCGAATGTTTGTTCGCCGAACATACTTCGGACACTTCGACGAACTATGATTCGTTTCTTAATTGAACTTTTAGTTCGCCGAATATGGTTCGGACAGTCCAAACTTTATTTCGTTCTCAACTGGCTTGTAATGAGATGCAAGCTTCGGCCCGAACTTGCGGCAGACGCGCAGCAGACAGCATGATAAAAAATATAGGCTAAAGTCAAGTCAAGTCAGTATACTTTAATCATCCCTCACAGGGTAATTCAACTAACTACTATCTCATTCTGGGTCTCCGAGACAAGGCTGCGCCTCCCACAAGTCAACAAATAAACAAATTCCCTCCGAAGCGAGTGAAGAAGCTAGGGACACCGTCATCCATTTTGATTTTGATTTTTTCTTCATCCACAGGAGAGCTCTGCTCTCAGCCAATCAGAGGCAATGATCGTCGAATAGGGCGAATGTTCCCAGAACATGTTGAGCGAAGCTTTTTGGACCCCAAATAGGTTCGCCGAATACTTCCAACTAGGTTCGCGAAGAAACATTCGCCCAATTAAGAACCAAATAGGTTCGCCGAATACTTCCAACTAGGTTCGCGAAGAAACATTCGCCCAATTAAGAACCAAATAGGTTCGCCGAATACTTCCAACTAGGTTCGCGAAGAAACATTCGCCCAATTAAGAACCAAATAGGTTCGCCGAATACTTCCAACTAGGTTTGCGAAGAAACATTCGCCCAATTAGGAACCAAATAGGTTCGCCGAATACTTCCAACTAGGTTCGCGAAGAAACATTCGCCCAATTAAGAACCAAATAGGTTCGCCGAATACTTCCGA
>JABMCL010003101.1:370000-372500 GCA_018857735.1 Alviniconcha marisindica | reverse complement strand
CTGTCCTGTGACTTTGTCCATCACTTCCTACTGAAACATTAAATGGCTCTCATCGCTGCCCATCTTAATGCAGAAGTCATTCTGGTGGTGACAGTGTAGCGATAGGTACATAATCTCCCTCTCCCCCACCCCCTATCCCTCCCCCCCCCCCCCACCCCCCCACCCCCTTCTCCCCGTCCCTAATAAGCCTTATGGTTTCTGTGGACGTTAAGCACCATGTTTACTTACTTACTTACTAGTCCATAGAAGCCACAAGGCTTATTAGGGACGGAAAGAACGGGGGGGGGGAATAAGGAGGTAGGGAAAGATGGAGATTATATACCTATCGCTACACTGTCACTACCAGAATGACACCTGCATTAAGGTGGGCAGCGATGAGAGCCATATTTATGTTTCATTAATTATGAGGGACAAAGTCACAAGACAGCGTCCACAGACCACAATTTCTGAAGAGAAAGGAGAGCCGAAGCGGATTCGAACCGAGGTCCCCCTGCTTACCAGCCTAGCGCCTTACCGCTAGGCCAAACCGGTTCACGAATATGGAGGTGGGGGAAGGGAGATTATGTACCTATCGCAACACTGTCACCGCCAGAATGACCCCTGCATTAAGATCGGCACCTTTGAGAGCCATTTTAATGTTTTATTAATTATGAGAGACAAAGCCACAAGACATTGTCCACAGACAATAGAAAGAAGAGCCGAAGCGGATTCGAACCGAGGTCCCTCTGCTTACCACTACCAGCCTAACACCTTACCGCTGGGCCAAACCGGCTCAGTCCATCCACTCCCTTCTTTTACCTTTTCTCTCATCAACAAGTTTTCAAGCCTCTCTGTGTGCGCAGCAGTCCGTCCCTCCCACCGCTGCGGCCCCCGCTGTAATTGGCGTCATTATGTATTCATCGTGACCTGCTCTCCCGTCGGCCCTCGGCAAACTTCGCTGCGGGTCCTCGGAGTTCCCGCCCGTCGGTGACGTAACGCCACCCGCCCTTGATGACGTAGGGATCACACCTACCCCAGCGAGGGTCCCATTACTTTCCTCGTCGTTTCTCCAGGGATGCTAAAGCACTGCGGTGTAGTGTCTCTGGTTTTTCGTCGGGCGCGTTGTCTGACGGCTGTCCGCTGCGTCAGTCTGTTCTCTGTCTAGACAGGCCTCAAACTCGAAGCGTGCCGGAAAGCGATGCTGGGAGTGTCACAGTGGACAGGCCTGTGAAGTCTTCAAGAGCCGACGGCCCCGGATCCGGGAAACCACTGACTGTAAATGTAATAAAACAATGACACAGGGTAAAGTACTACAAGCGTCTCTTTCCGGCACCTTCCTCCACTGAAAGGGAGGATGTCGTAAACCAGTGCTTGGAGTGTGGACAGGTAGGTCCATGGACAGGCCTGTGTGGTCAGGTGAGCCGGTTTGGCCTAGCGGTAAGGCGTTAGGCTGGTAAGCAGAGGTACCTCGGTTCGAATCTGCTTCGGCTCTCCTTTGACTTCAAAGGTTGTGGTTTGTGCACACCGTTTTGTGACTGTCTGTCACTTCCTACTGAAACATTAAAATGGCTCTCGTCGCTGCCCATCTTAATGCAGGAATCGTTCTGGTGGTGACAGTGTAGCGATAGGTATATAATCTCCCTCTTCCCCCACCTCCATACCCCTCCCCCCCCCCTCCCCCACTTCTCCCAGTCCCTAATAAGCCTTGTGGTTTCTGTGCACCATGTTTACTTTGTAGTCTGAGAGCCGGTTTGGCCTAGCGGTAAGGCGGTAGGCTGGTAAGCAGAGGGACCTCGGTTCGAATCCGCTTCGGCTTTCCTTTGTCTTCAAAAGTTGTGGTCTGTGGTCACCGTCTTGTGACTTTGTCCCTCACAATTATGAAACATTAAAATGGCTCTCATCGCTGCCCCCCTTAATGCAGAAGTCATTCTGGTGGTGACAGTGTAGCGATAGGTATACAATCTCCATACCCACTTCCCCCCTTTTCCCCGTCCCTAATAAGCCTTATGGTTTCTGTGGACGTTAAGCACCATGTTTACTTTCTCTGTCTAGACAGGCCTCAGAGCACTGGTTTACGGCATCCTTCCTCCAACGTGCCGGAAAGCGATACTCGGAGTGTGGACAGGCCTGTGAAGTCTTCAAGAGCCGACGGCCCCGGGTCCGGGAAACCACTGACTGTAAATGTAATAAAACAATGACACAGGGTAAAGTACTACAAACAAGATCCAAACACAAAAAGGTTCAATAAAACGCTTATTTATTATGACACGGACACACAGTATGCAAATTTTCGGGGAAATCCCCTTCGTCAAGCCACAAAACGACACTTAACATTTTTACGGTATAAACGATGAAAAATGAGAAAGAAACCTCTCTCTTTTCTCTCTCTTTGTGTGTGTGTGTGTGTGTGTGTGTGTGTGTGTGTGTGTGTGTGTGTGTGTGTGGTGTGTGGTTGTGTGTGTGTGTGTGTGGTGTGTGTGTGTGGGTGTGTGTGTGGGTGTGTGGGTTTTTTGGGTTTGTT
>JABMCL010003101.1:362500-365000 GCA_018857735.1 Alviniconcha marisindica | reverse complement strand
CGTTAAACTGAAGGCCTTCTCCGTCACAAAGCTTTATGGTAGTTGTTTCCCCTGGATAAAATTGCCGGCCTGGCAATCGTGGCGGCTGATTTATGAGCGAAAGTTCTCTATTGCTGCTAGTCACGATTCAATTCGATTTTGACCGTGGCGACGACCACTGTGGTCCTTCCGACAGCCATAGTGGAAAATCGAAATTTCATACTTTTCATTTGTATCGGGGATACCACTCTTTATCTGTGATTCTTCTAACGTGTGAAAAATCACGATTGCTTTGTCCCCGGGCCGTAGATTTTGTGACTGACTGGGTGTTGAACGGTACAATCTGCCGCCACTGACGAAAGGCGGGCTGTGGCGGTGGCGGTGTTCATTTCACGGTATAAATGTAGGAACTTGTTTTTGTAGCTGACTGTTGAAGAGCGAGACCGACGCGTATGGCTATTGATTTCCGGTCTTAGTTCATCAGTCATAGCGTCACAACAAAAATGGCTCCTCCGGGAGCCTGACAAGTCCGACAACTGAGGCAAAACGGGAAAAGGTGGAGGATGGATGGTGGAGGGGACTGGGGGGTGAGAGGGGGGGGGGGGGGGTGTCAGGCCAAATATTTCCTTTAAATGGCTATGCACTACAAAGCTCCATGTCAGAGCTCACTGAGGAGCTGTGTGAAAGTGGAGGTGGCCGTCCTGGGCTCCCCGTCCATAATAGTCCGTACGGTCTCTGTGGACGTAAAGCAACGTTGAACTGTGCGAAAATGGAGGTGGCCGTCCTGGGCTCCCCGTCCCTAAAAGTCCGTACGGTCTCTGTGGACTTTACGTCAGAGCTCAGGTGTTGTGAAAGTGGAGGTGGCCGTCCCTGATAGTCCGTACGGCCTCCGTGAACTTACGTTGACCTTTAAACAAACCTTTAAACGAAGAACAGCTCCATCAAAACTCAGGAGCTGTGTGAAAGTCGAGGTGGCCGTCCTGGGCTCCCCGTCCCTAACAGTCCGTACCGGTTTCTGTGGACGTAAAGCAACACTGAACTCACGTGCGAAGAGCTCAGGAACCGTGTGTGAAAATGGAGGTGGCCGTCCTGGGCTCCCGGTCACTAAGAGTACGTACGGTCTCTGTGGACGTAAAGCAACACTGAACTCACGGGCCAAGAGCTCAGGAACCGTGTGTGAAAGTGGAGGTGGCCGTCCTGGGCTCCCCGTCCCTAAAGTCCTTATGGTCTCTGTGGACGTAAAGCAACAGTTGAGATCACATATTAACCCCTTCACTGCCCCAGGATGTAAAATTTCTGGGCTGCATGATGCACGGACGTGCCTGCAAACATGTATTTTCCGGTCCTATAACACATCTACTTTCAGTGCTGTGCGTTTTGGTGAAAATCCTGTCACATGCCAGTGCGAAAAAGAAGACAAAGAGGCTTAAGGCTTGCAAATTTCGCACTTTTATTGGTCGTTTTTAAATGACGCCATGGCAGTGAAGGGGTTACTACTGTTCCGTTCTGTCTTACTGGCGTGTTCCTTTCCCGTTCATTCACCTTCAACGCAACGCTGAACGAACGAACAGCTCCACGAGGTGGTCGTCCTGGGCTTCCCGTCCCTAAAGCCCTTAAATGGTCTCTGGGGACGCCAAGCAACAGCTGAGATCACATATCAGTCTATAAAGTTAGCACTGTTCTGTTCTGTCTTACTGATGCGTTCCTTTTCCGTTCATTCAACTTCAACCCCTCCCCTCCCCTCCCCTCCCCTCCCCTCCCCCAACACACTTCCTACCCCCCCACCCCCTACCCACCCTCCTACCCCCTGCCACGTTCCTCCCCGAACAAACATCGTCCTGGTGTGACCGTGTGCTCTTGACAGGACGCTAAAATCCAGTTACTATCGAACTCCTGGAATAAGCCGACGTGTGACGCTGATGACCAGGTAACCACAACAGATTTGTCTCTACTTGCAATCGATTAGACTGTAAGTAGCCTAAAAACAGCAACAAACAAACAAACAAAAAACCCACACGAACAAAGTTGACTGTTAGTCCTAAAGAAGATTTAAACACACGAAAGGTTCAGAAGAACGTTGATTTCCATAGGAACACAAGATTTAAACACAGGAAAGGTTCAGATGAACGTTGATTTCCATAGGAACACAAGATTTAAACACACAAAAGGTTAAAAAAGAACGTTGATTTTAATAGGAACACAAGATTTAAACACACAAAAGGTTAAAAAGAAAGTTGATTTTAATAGGAAAACAAAATTTAAACACACAAAAGGTTCAAGAAGAACGTTGATTTTAATAGGAACACAAGATTTAAACACACAAAAGGTTACAAAAGAACGTTGATTTTAATAGGAACACAAGATTTAAACACACAAAAGGTTAAAAGAAAGTTTTTTAATAGGAAAACAAAATTTAAACACACGAAAGGTTCAGAAGAACGTTGATTTCCATAGGAACACAAGATTTAAACACACAAAAGGTTTAAAAAAAGAACGTTGATTTTAATAGGAACACAAGATT
>JABMCL010003101.1:317500-345000 GCA_018857735.1 Alviniconcha marisindica | reverse complement strand
ACTGCCCATCTTAATGCAGGTCATTCTGGTGGTGACAGTGTAGCAATAGGTATATAATCTCCCTCTCCCCCCACCTCCATACCTCCCTCCCACCTTCTCCCCATCCCTAATAAGCCTTATGGTTTCTGTGGACATTAAGCACCATGTTTACTTACTTACTTGCTTCTACTGCGGTCTGTTCTAACTTCTGTTTCTAAGGTTCAGAAGTAATATATCAAAACCCACAGCATGTTATAAAACATTTTAATTTTATTTAGGTGTCACAAAACATGCACACATTTTGAGCAATGCAGCACACTGACAAATAGTGATAAATGAAAATTCTCAGCTGATTTGGTTTCAATTATTGGAGATAGTCCCAGGTGTGCGTTGAAGAATCAATGACTGGTGATTGCATTTATCACGGGAAACCAGAGTAGCGTAAATTTATATGAATTAAAAGCCTAATGATAAAACCAACAAGATTAGGAAAGTGGCAGGACTGTTAGGACTGATCCCCAAACTGATTCAGTTTGTAAAATGACCCAAACAGGAGACATTGTTCCACAAGGCTTTGGAAATAAAAATTAAGATTGTAATAGTAAACACCAGTTTAGTGAAAGCATCTGTTTTTAGTTTGGCTGGGAGAGGTTGGGGAACTGCTTCAGGTCTCTTTAGGTCTCATCAGAACTGGCTTACCTTCGTTTTTATTTGCATGGTCCATGCCAAAGTTCACTGTGCACATTGAACATAATAAACACATGCCCCGTCAACATGAGGCGGGTGTAGTGAACATAATAAACACATGTCCCGTCAACATGAGGCGGGTGTAGTGAACATAATAAACACATGCCCCGTCAACATGTGGCAGGTGTAGTTATGGTGAGAGAAAAAGAAAAGAAAAAGAGAGGATTAAAAAAAATAAAAAAATGCAGGTACCGTACAGCAGTTGATACTATCAGTATTACTATTACAGTAATAGCAATAGTTAATGCTACCAATTGTTGTTGTTGTTGATCACTTTTGAAGTTTTATGCAGTGCTATTCACTGCTCTCAAGCAGAGTTGCTGCACGCTTGTTGCACGTGATTCTGAATGAGTGACTGTAGCCTTTTTATGGAACGTTTTTGAATATCCACAAAGTTGTGTAAAGTTTACAACATTATTTGGTTGTTACATGGCTGGTGCCATGTGAAACTGTTGCTGTTTCAGCGCGCATTCTATGTACACCATTGCACCACTAAGTTATCCCTGCTTTCTGGGGCAGTTGCAGCAGATTCATGAACCGTTATTGATTCCAGTTCCCAAATCAAAATAAAATTTGGTGGCATGTGGATTCAGTGAGAAAAAGACACCCCAAGAAACAAGAAGCATAGCTAGGTGTTCAGTCATTACTCAGTTCTCTGTACATACACATTCAAATCTGAAGACTAGACCATTGTTGACTTGTGACTTTGTCAAGGACAGTTTTGTTTTTTCTCCTGCTGATAAAATGAACTTTGTAATATATCAAAAAGTATTCATGATGGTTTACACAATGAATAATCTTTGATATTAGTTGCCACTTGAAAGTAGCTTTAATCAATTCTGTCTGGGGGAAATGCAAAGTCTTTTTTGAATGAGGCAGTAACAGAAGTATAGAAACAAATCATAGATTCATATGGAACTATAAAATTACCAACAAAAGAAACAGGTCTGACGTGTAACAGTTGTATAGCTTTGTTGACATACGGCCAGAAGACTGTTGAAAGAAAAAAGAAAATTTTGACACTAATGTGCTACATAAATTCCCAGGCACACTCCTCCAGTGCTGGGGACTTTATAACATGATTTAATGAGAGTAATATACTAATAACCGTAACTAAACTGTGGGGGCGTAGGGGCTGCAGTGGAATAGGGTTACGCTGATGTGTGCATTGGAATGGCAACGGGAACTACCAAGAAGGGAATCTGTTCGTCATAGCTGTGATGCGTGACATTTTCCAAAGACAGGACTGATTTATGTGAAGCCAGTGAATCATTAGACGGAACATAATGCATGATAATTAATAAATGAGAATGATAATTGATATAGAACAAAACAACAAACAAAAAAGAAGTCTGGTCTGACAAATGTCTCTCATTTTGACTTGTGAGTGCAGAAAT
Source organism: Alviniconcha marisindica (assembly GCA_018857735.1). Lineage (NCBI taxonomy): Eukaryota > Metazoa > Mollusca > Gastropoda > Provannidae > Alviniconcha > Alviniconcha marisindica. Next base: position 342,877 of record JABMCL010003101.1, on the reverse strand, counting down.
GAACTTGTGACAGGGCCAGTGCTGTGCTTGCTTCTGATAATATGCAATAGTCAGTGCTAAAAGTTGTAGCAGATTCATCAGTTGTATGTGTGTGTGAGACTGAAAAATACAGTTTGTCAAATCTCACACCCTGAAATAACCGTAATGGTTGACTGGGTGTAAAACACCAACTTACTTACCTACGTTACTTGTCAAATCTCAGGTAAAAGTCTGACTTTTTTGTTGTTAACCAAAGGCTGACAAGTAACTGTTTGTTGTTTAGTTAATCATATTCAGTAAAGGTCTGACTTTGCTGGTGATGACATTGATTTAGTGACGGTCTGAGTGTTTTTAGCAAGTATATGTCTGACTGTTTGTATTTAATTATACTAATCATTTAATGTCAAACTAAAGTGAAGATCTGACTGTTGTTTGCTTAATTAAGGGTTTGACCGATTGTTAATCAAGTTCAGTAAAGGTCTGACTGTTCATTTTTCATCACGAGTAAGGGTCTGACTGTTTATTGTTAATGATAACTAACTTAATGATATTGATAAGCAAAAGTCTGTTTCCTGTTAATCACAAGTAAAAGTCCAACTGTTCACACTCACAGAGCATCAGCACCCAAGTAAAGGTCTGATTCATTGTTCACTGTTACTGCGTTAGTCAAACAGACAGTCTGTTCTCTGTTAATCACAAGGTAAAGTCAGACTGTTTACTGAATCAGTGTGTGTGTGTTTCTGCTACAGTCATTGTGTGTGTGTGTTTGTAGTGCGTTTTTTAATTTTTTTAATAATACTTTATGTAAATTGCTTTGGTAGGACTGTGCTCTACGCTCAGGGCATTGATGAACGCATGATAAATGTACATTATTATTATAATCAGTGAGCGTTCACACCAGGTAGTGGTCTGACTTTCATTATCTATCACGGTATCAGTCTAAGCTGGAAGAGGATTGTGGAAAAAATGAAGTTGAATGAATCTGGACCTTTAGTTGAAAGTTGAAAGCCAGCATTGTGATTTCCTGGCGGTAATTGTAAAGCACAGATATGCATGTGATAGTGGTAGTCACCAAGATGGCTGTTCTGACCTAATCTGGGCTAAGTTAAATTTAAAGGAGACTTGACATGAAAACAAGGAAAATATGCAAATGTTTTGATCTTTGAACTTTGTTTGCTGTTTCCATCATGATGGTCATCATCAGTATTGCTGTTTCCATCATGATGGTCATCATCAGTATTGCTGTTTCCATCATGATGGTCATCATCAGTATTGCTGAATTGTGAAAACAGAAAATGTGCAGATATTTCAATCTTCAATCTTTGTTTGCTGGGTTCCTTCATGGTGGTCATTATCAATGTGCACAGGAAAGATGTGTCTGTTGTTTTGAGTTTCAGCTGCACAGGGTGCACCCTGTTGCTTCAGTGTTTACCGTTATAACTTGTATTATGTATACCAAGCAGGGTTCCAGTTAACTGATAATTGTTTTGATATTTTACTGGTTACGGTCAGCATACTGTAAAAGAAATCACCAATTGGTCAGTATATGTTGTACCAGCTGTTACTTTGTTTGACCATGTGCATGCATGTGTGTGTGTATGTGCGTGCATGCATGTGTGTGTGTATGTGCGTGCATGCATGTGTGTGTGTGTGTTTTCTAGATGGGAAAGGAAACAGGGTTCCATTGAGCAGAGGTCTGGTAGTACTACTACTAGTAGTATAGATGGCCACATATCTGACCAGTTACAGTAATTGTCTGACTAGGAACCACTTTTGCCATGATCTTATATTAGTTCTAGATGTCACACTGGTTTGAAAAATCTCTAGCACGATCACTGACCATAGTGAAAGAAGCACAGAAAAAAGTTGACTGTCGTGATGCGTTTGACAGTGACACCACACATTCACCCTTGTTCCTGATAATGGTTGGTTGGGCGTAAAACTCCAGGTTACTTACTTGTTTCTGATACCACTGGTACAGACATCTGGGTATAAAGTGGCAACACTCAGGGTCCTGACTTGTTTTTTTGTCACTTTCATTTTCAAACATCAAATTTGAACAGACAGGAACAGAAATCAAGTATGGTAGTGTGGACACAGAAATCAAGGTCCCTCCTGATTCTTTTGAGAACCCGGAGCTGACAAGGGTTTTGTATTTGGCATTTAATTTTAAAGCCTGGAGTATGCTTCGTCCACTACCAGGAATTTCTTCCTTGTCATAATTTCTATCTTCCAGCTCCACACACCTTTGTTTTTACCCCCAAGTCCTCTCCCAACTTTTAACTGATCTAGTTTTGGTTAGGGTGGGTGGAAACAGGGATAAAATAGGTCACCCTGCTCCTGGTCACTTGAGATTTAACTTATTTTAAGCAGGTTCTTATGGTGAGTGCCTGTGGAATATAAATCCGTACCAAAACGTGTACTGTTGTGCATTGATGCTGATAGACAGATGGTTGGTTTTTAACGTTGTAATACTGAATGTAGTGAAATATAGTATAGACAAACTTGCGGTTTGAACTGGTGGGTAAACACATTTTGAATGTGTGGTTCAACCTGAAGCGATTCTGTGCAATTGAGGAGAGGTTAGAATCTAAGAACAGACTCATACTTCCAGGTGCCCCATTAGTAGCCCGGGACAAGAAGAATGTAAGGGCCATGTTAAGAGAGTAGAAGGTGCTGTAGTAGGTTAGCAGCGGAGCCAAGGAATGCAGCCTGGCATAGACTTTACTGAGCAGCTGGGGTGATTTATCCTCAAGAAAGCCATAGTCCCCCCAGGAGTTGGACAAATGACCCGGGCTTACTTATGGTCACTGTCACTGTCAGGGTCTCTGTCTGGGTGACTCAGTCTCCTTTGCCCATCAGGGTAGTCCACCTACCAAGGAAGTTGTGGTGCCTTCACAGCTTTTAATGATGTCTCAGTCACACACACGCAGAATACAAACTTTGTGGACCTGTGAGAAACGCCCTGGGTGTAAATTATTTCAGTTCAGGTGTAATGGTTATGCTAATTTAGCTATAATATAGTAAAAGTAAAATACAGATTTGCAAGCTACAACAGCATGTTTATTCAGTCATTATACAACGATGCACACACATGCATGCATGCACACAAACACACAGCTTCTGAGGTAAGTGTTTGGTTTTGGTGTGTGTTATTTACTGTTAATTGTCGTAGGTTGGGGCAACTACAGGTGCAGGAAGGCTCACCCTGTAGACAGTGTACCCATGTCAAAAGTTCTCTCTCCAAGCCGGTCACAATATAAGTTTGCATGCTTCTCCTGCTGCCAGGAATGTAGAGCTCTGCCTTTAGATTTTCTGCTTCATTCAACTTCATTTTCCCTCATTCCTCTTCAGACATAAAGTGGTGTGTGTGTGTGTGTGTGTGTGTGTGTGTGTGTGTGTGTGTGTGTGTGTGTGTGTGTGTTCTTCTCTGTGAGCAGCTGCAGTAGTGTAATTTTACTTGTGTGTTATCAGTTTGATGCAGCGTGTATCCTTTGTTGTCGACTGAACATCAAAATATAGCAAGAATATTAATAAATAGTTACTGTTGCATACACTGATACAGCGTGCTACTTTGTTGCATAACAGTTCTCAAAGTGTAAGGCCAGAGGAGCTTTTGCAAACCTTTTGTGCTTGTGGGAAAATGTTATCAGTTACTCTGACTCCCTGTCGATAATTGTGCACCAGTACAATTGTGATGGCATTAGTCATGTTTTGTTTGCTATTGACTATTGGGCTCCCATTTATAACATAACAAACACATGCTAGGATTATAGTTTATACTTGTAATATTATTACGTACTATAGTAATTTATACATCAATTTATCAAAGGGCTGGTGCAGTAGTTTGCATGCTGGGTGAAACTGAAAGGCATTTTCTCAGTAACTGTATGATGTCGACCTTATCTCAGTATCTGCTACAGTAACGGTTTATGACCTATGAGGCTATGTAAAGTCTCCAAAAATATTTATCAAAGAATGTACACAGTGATGCTTTCCAGTTTCACTTAAGATTTCTTCAACAAGAGATTATTGCTCCATTCTTTTTGATTTTTATGTGTGGCTGGAAGATTTTGTTGCTTCCTGTGACCATCCTGTCATCCGCAGGCACTAATACAGTCACTGAGTCAGTGGGGCTTAATGATCAATAATTGTGATCAGAATGTCAGAGTGATTTATATTATGCAATGCCAATGATGATGAATCAGAAAATGGGGATGGTGGTCATGGTGACATAATAATGGCTTTCACTCAGTTTCAGATAATTATACAGGGATGATTTTCTGTCTTTAGTTCTTAACAAATGCAATTATTGCTGTGTTGCTCCTCGATAAAAACAACAAACAAACCTCTCAAAATGTTTCCACTAGTACTAGTACTCAGACTGTCTTCAGTCCAAAGTTGAACAATAAACTGAGAGAGAGAGAGAGAGAGAGAGAGAGAGAGAGAGAGAGAGAGAGAGAGAGAGCTCAGAACTTTATTACTCAAGGATTGAGATTTGCTAAGCTACATAGAGATACACATAAAGATGATGATAATAATGAGAGAGAGAGAGCTCAGAACTTTATTACTCAAAGATAGATTTGCTAAGCTTCATAGATATACACATAAAGATGATTAGAAAGGGAGAGAGAGAGAGCTCAGAACTTTATTACTCAAGGATTGAGATTTGCTAAGCTAAACAGAGATACACATAAAGATGATTAGAGAGAGAGAGAGAGAGAGCTCAGAATTTTATTACTCAAGGATTGAGATTTGCTAAGCTACATAGAGATACACATAAAGATGATGATGATGATGAGAGAGAGGGAGCTCAGAACTTTATTACTCAAAGATTGAGATTTGCTAAGCTACTTAGATATACACATAAAGATGATTAAAGAGAGAGTGGGAGTGGAGAGAGAGGTGGTTGTGAACGGACACTGGAATTTCATGAGTCATGACAGGCTTACCCTTGCCCTGCTCCCATTCATTCCTAGCTGACCAACTATTTACCTACAGAGAAAATGGGGGCCACACTTGTCCTGTGCAGACCCGGCCCCAACCCAGCTAATAATCCGCAGATCTGAAAGCCTGTCAGTTTAGGGAGCAGGGGGGCCTGGCAAATCTGCTATCTCAACACTTAATCTACTTGTGCAGGATTTCATAGTCTTCTCCTGAGGCGCTTGCCTGTTCACTTCAGCAGTGTAGTTTTGGGGACCCCTGTACACCTTGTACACTGTACAGCCGGAGGTGTGCTGCCCTGCCTGCCTGGCCTTTCTGAGATTAAATGCAGCCCCCCCCCCCCCCCCCCCCACACACACACCCTCCAACCCCCTCACCCTCTCCCCTGCTCTCCTCCAGAGAGAATCAAGATGGTTTTGTTATTATTACTTGCTCCTTTTTCTTTGGGTTGGAGCTTTTTCTGGCAGCGGGGTGGCTAGGCCTGTTTGTCAGGAGTGGTTTGAGACCGAGGGTGAGGGTGAAACAGAAGGTGAGACTAACGAAGGTGAGACTTAAGGATTGAGGGTGAGGCTAAGAGTAAGAGTAGGTCTGAGGGTGAGATTATGTATCATTAAAGACTGAGGATGAGACTAAGAATGTAAGATTAAGACGGTGGATGAGATTCAGACTAAGACTAGAAAGACTGAGGGTGAGACTTAAGACTGAGAGTCAGGGAGACTGAGGGTGAGGCTAGGAGTAAGACTGAGGGTGAGGCTAGGAGTAAGACTGAGGATGAGACTAAGAGTAAGACCGAGGATGAGATTCAAGACAGAGTGAGACTAAGAGTAAGACTGAGGGTGAGACTAAGAGTAAGACCGAGGATGAGATTCAAGACTGAGAGTGAGACTGAGGGTGGGACTTGAGAGTGAGACTAAGAGTAAGACTGAGGGTGTGACTTACACTGAGAGTGAGACTAAGAGTAAGACTGAGGGTGTGACTTACACTGAGAGTGAGAGTAAGACTGAGGGTGGGACACGAGAGTGAGGGTGAGACCAAAGACTGAGTGAGAGACTAAGAGTAAGACCGAGGATGAGATTCAAGAGTAAGACTGAGGGTGAGACTAAAGACTGAGGATGAGACCAGCAAGACTGAGAGTGAGACTAGAGTAAGATTGAAGGTGAGGGTTAGACTAAGATTGAGAGTGAGACTAAAAGTCAGACTGGAGGTGAGATTAAAGACTGAGGATGAGACTAAGATTGAGAGTGAGACTGAGATAGGGTTAAACTGAGATTGGAGATAAGAGATGGTGAGGGTAAGACTGGTTCAGGGGAGTTTCTGTTTTACCTCCTGTTGAGATGGTGAGGGTAAGACTGGTTCAGGGGAGTTTCTGTTTTACCTCCTGTTGAATTTTGTTCTTTGTTACAGTTCTCTGTTTCTGTTTAGAGTGAGACTGTCTGCTATAATATATATTACGCAACTATAATACTAATAGTGTAAGAACTGTTGTTTTGATATGCAGACTGGCTTTGGTAGCAGTGTTGATAACATTGCAGTACCTTTAAAAACTGTTACAAGCATGATTTGTAGTGTCAGATTGTGTAAATTCTAATTGATGAATAAGGATTAAAAGTTATGTAAAATGAAGTCACACTCACAGTCTTTGCTAGTTCATTAGCTTAATAGACTGGTATTGTACTTATCCTGTAGTAAATATAGTTGTCATGCACTGATGTCTGATAGATGTATAAGTTGATAAATGTATGTATTGTTTTGAAGTGTATGTCAGTTGTAAGGTCAGACCTAAAATTTCTCTCCTGACTGATTCAATGTTTTCAAACTGGTACAAATCAGCTTAGTGAAAAGGTGGAGCGGAATGTGTGCAGCAGTCACCACCACCTAGTTTGATTATTAATTAATGGATTATTTATAGCAAAACACGACAGTAGTCTTCAGTTCTGTGTGTGTCATTATACATTATATGTATCTGAATGTTTGACTGTGTGCGTGTGTGTGTGTTGGTAGCCGTGTTGATAGCAATCATTGCAGTACCTTTAAAAACTGTGTTAAAAGCATGGTTTGTAGTGTCAGATTGTTTAATTGATGAATAAGGATTCAAAGTTTGTGTGTGTGTTCCCTCCTCTCTGTGATTGTGTGTGCCCCTCCCCCCCCCCCCCCCCCCAACCACCCACACACCTCTGTAGCAGTCTCACAACAACAGTAAATACCTAGTTTGGTAACAGCACCAGGGCCGGAGGGAGTGGGATGGGGTCAGGGGGCGCGACTGTGTTGGAGCAAAGATTTCCCCCTACGGATAAGGCCGCGGGTGCTGGGTAGAGAGAGCGTAAAGAGGATTGGGGTAAATACTTGCTTACGCGACGTCCCCACACCTGTGCCCGCTGATTGAAAAGGGGGCGTAAGGCCCTTCCTTGAACACCGAGTTGTGGGCCCTTGAGGCAGCGAAGGCCCTTGAGATGTCAGTCGTTCACCAGCGCGCATGTTTGCCTTTACGTTCTGTTTTGATACTCGCTGAGTGCTCGCAGTCGATTCTTTTTTGGAACCGGACAGCAACCGATCTGTTGTCAAACTGTTCGCAACCCCCCCCCCCCCCCCCCCCCCAAAAAAAAAAGTCAAGTCACCACAATTCCACAAATGGGCGTGATGGCGTGATATTAATGATCAGCTTGAGGCTTCTGCGCCGAAGATTTGGTCTGTTTGGTTTTTGCCGTGTGAATAAACACAGTTAAAACTCAGAGCTATTATTGCGCACTGTGTAAACAGAGGGCAGTCCGCAGTCACCGACGTCGCCGTGTGCGCGTGTATTTGGGTCTGTAATCTCGCGGTTGCTTCAGAGGGGGTGCCTCTGCCGCCCAGAGCTCCGATATTTGTTTATCGAGATTTAATTTGAGTACACGGATGGTCGTGATTCCTTAGTGATTGATCAGTTAGAAGTCTAGCGTGCACTGGTGGGGCCTGCAAGGCCGTCTCGGCCTGTAGACTTTCCAAGACTTCTCCCGCGGAGTAAAGCTAGGATTCCCGGAATACGCCCTATGTATAGTAAAGCTAGGTTCCTGAAATACGCCCTATGCATAGTAAAGCTTGTAGGATTCCTGAAATACTCCCGCAGAGCAAGGCTAGGATTCCTGAAATACTCCCTAGGCATAGTAAAGCTATTAGGATTCCTGAAATACTCTCTATGCATAGTAAAGCTATTAGGATTCCTGAAATACTCCCACATAGTAAAGCCATTATGATTCCTAAAATACTCCCCCCAAGCAAAGCTGGGATTCATGAAATACTTGCGCTGAGTAAGTAAGTAAACATGGTGCTTAAGGTCCATAGAAACGGTAAGGCTTATTAGCGCTGAGTAGAGCTAGATCCCTGAAATACTCCCGCTGAGTAGAGCTAGGATTCCTGAAATACTCCCGCTGAGTAGAGCTAGGGTTCCTGAAGTGCTCCCGCGGAGTAAAGCTTGTAGAATTCGTGAAATACTCCAGCATAGTAAGTCTGGTAGGGTTCGTGAAATACACCCCCAGAACAAAACTGGGATTCCTCAAGTGTTAACGTCAGAGAACACGACGTGTACAGGCCATAAGCATTACCCTCCTCTGCTGGGGGTAAAAAGCTGTGGAGTGCAGCTTTGAATGCTTGGTCTGCTGCCAGGAATATTTAATGCCTCTTTTGGTGTTCATTCACCTCCATTTTTCACGATGTTAGTTGTTTTTTCTCTCCCTAGGTTACGGAGTGAAACGTGCTGTGTCGTTAGCTGTCAGTCACTGTTTCTGTAATTTGTAATTATTTTCTAGATCAGTGTTTTGCCCTGATGTGACCTTCGTGGTTGACTGGGCGTAAGATATCAAGGTTCATGACCTGACGTGCGGGCGCGTTGGAAGTGAAGGGGTGGATAGTTTGAGACATAGCCGACTCTCTATCTCTGTCTGTCTCTCTCTCTGTCTGTCTGTCTGTCTCTCTCTCTCTCTCTCTCTCTCTCTCTCTCTCTCTCTCTCTCTCTCTCTCTCTCTCTCTCTCTCTCTCTCTCTCATCGTCCTGATATAACCGGGTAGGCAGGTAGTGTTGCTTAATGTACTCAGATGTCAGACGACATATTAGGGACAAGCTGAGACCAATGCCGAAGCATGGTTCAGTATAGCTTTATGTCCACGAAAACCATAAGGCTCGTTAGGACGAACAGCCCAGGACGGCCACCTCGCCTCTCACACAGCTCCTGAACTATGTGATATAACCGTACTGGTTGACTGGTAAAATACCCCCCCCCTCTTTCTCTCTGTGTGTGATTATGGTAATATCGCAAAACTGTCCTGGTATCCTCACTGATGCAATCAGACGCTCGCGTCTCCACGAACGCGAACTTTGCCTCGCCATTTCCGCGGTCACATTTCCGCGCAGTCGATGGTATTATAACATTGCACCGACCAGCTGTAAACGGATAAACGAAAACGAAATTGTCGCCTCGCCTCTGCTGGTGGAAGGAGAGCGACAGGAAACCCGGCGGGCCTTGTGACTTGTCCATTGAGGGTTTGCCTGAACTTGTGAATGGGGGGCGCGCATGGACCAGTGGGAGTCCGCGACGCCCTGCTCGGCTGGTGGGAGAGAGGGTTTGTTTTCTCGGGGGGATCTTCAAGGTGCATGCTGGCTTGTTGCAGCACACATCCCTGGAGACGGCGTGCAAACAGGAACAGGGAGTGATGCGCGTTTGTCCGGCAGTGGCTGACTGAGTGAGGGGGGAAAACCTTCCACTGTTCCAGGCTGACCGTCAGCTGTTGTCGGCAAATGTTGTTTCTAGTTTCTCTCCCTCCCGCTTTCTCTCTCTCTCTCTCTCTCTCTCTCTCTCTCTCTCTCTCTCTCGTGTGTGTGTGTGTGACTGTGAGTGTGTAGGCATTGTCTGAGTGTGCGTGCCTCTCCTCTCCTCGCTGTCTCTTCCCCACGTTCATCCAACACTCGTCTCTGCCCCCCTCTCTCTCCTTCTCTCATTTCCAAAACTGCCATTTTCGCCTTCCGTCGTCTTCTCCTCGCTCTCTCTCCCTTCATAGTCCTAGTGAGTCCACCTTTTACGTTGCGCAGGGCTCGCCGTTTGGTGAAAAACCGTCGGCTGTTGATAGTCAGGGAGACATTTTCACATACGATGATGCAGAGCTTCATGTCCTCCGATGTCGGTTGACATATTAGGGACAAACGTTGACCAGTGCCTAAGCATGGTTCAATGTTGCTTTACGTCCACAGAAATCGTAAGGCTCATTAGGACGGGGAGCCCAGGACGGCCACCTCCACTTTCACACAGCTCCTGAACTGTGAATTTCACACAGTTGAGGTAGGACAGGGTTTCCGTTCGGATGGTTAGCAACAGGTCGTCAGACGGAAGGCATTTCAGTGCATCTGTCTTGGTCAAAAACTCTGAGCCTGTGATCCCGGTCTGGCATCAGTGCAGTGTGGAAGTTGTCTCCAAAAAGGTACTGGCGGGGACCGCGGTCCCAGGAGGTGGCAAAGAGGGAAACAGTACCTAACCCCAAACTCCCAGCATCGCTTTCCGGCACCTTCCTCCAAGGAAGGATGTCGTAAACCAGTGCTTGGAGTTCGACCTAACCCCTCTTGTGCATCGGAAAAGAGTGAAACAAACTCCATCGGAGACTTACACTACGGGATCTGTTGTTGTGGTTGGAAGTCTTCGGTGACGACATTGGACAGAGACGAGACCGCAGTGGTTACTTGGTTAAACTTTAACGCCCAGTTTTGTACGAAGAGGTACAGGTAGTGGCCAACTCTCCAGGAGGTGGGTGAAGAGGGAGACAACTCCCAACGCCACGCTGTCACCACCAGACTGACTCCTGCACTAAGATGGGCAGCGGTGAGACGTAATGACGATGTTTCAATAATTGTGACAGGCATCGTCACAACTTTAAACTGCCCATAACCACAGCTATTGAAGAGAGAGGAGAGCCGAATGGGGAATCGACCCGAGGTCCTGCTTTCCAGCCTGACACCTTACCGCTGGGCCAAACGGTCGCACGCGCGGTGGTTACGTCCGTATGGTGCGGCCTTACGTGGCGCAGCTGTGATACTGGGTTCAAGTCTACTGGGGGAGATCGCCCTGATATAACCGTACCGGTTGACTGGGCGTAAAACACCTACTTACTTACGGGGGAGAGGGGAGTAAGTAAACATGGTGCTTAACGTCCTGAGAAACCACAAGGCTTATTAGGGACGGGGGGGAAGGGGGTATGGAGGTGGGGGAAGAGGGAGATTATATACCTATCGCTACACTATCACCACCAGAATGATTCCTGCATTAAGGTGGGCAGCGATGAGAGCCATTTTAATGTTTCAGTAGGAATTGATGGACAAAGTCACAAGACTGTGTCCATAAATCACAACCTGTTTGAAGAGAAAGGAGAGCCGAAGCGGTGTCGAACCGAGGTCCTTCCGCTTACCAGCCTAACGCCTTACCGCTAGGCCAAACCGGCTCACATGGATAGGGGAGGGGCAGAGATTTGCTTATAAACCTTTATCGGGGTTTCAGATATATAATCAGAGCTCAGGAGCTGTGTGAAAGTCGAGGTGGCCGCCCTGGGCTCCCGTCCCTAATAAGCCCTGTGAACGTAAAGCAACGACATTGTACCATGCACACGCATTGGTCACAGTTAGTCCCTAATGTGTCTGCCCGACATCTGAGGACGTTATTTTGCTCCACATCATCACCACACATATTTCGTGAGCAGGCGTGGCCTAGCGTTAAAGCGTTAGGCTGGTAAGCTCAAGGACTTCGGTTCGATTCCGCTACGGCTCTCCTCTGTCTTCGCAAGTTGTGGTTTATGCACAGTGTCTTTGTGGCCAACGCTGTCTTTGCGACTGTGGCCCCACAGTGAACAAAACATTAGAATGGCTTACACCACCTACGAGTCATTCTGATGGTGACAGTGTAGCGCTATTCATAGTCTCCCTCTTCCCCCATCTGGCACCTCGGTCCCCGCCAGTTCCTCTTCGGAGACAGCTGCCACACTGCTACGATGACATACCTCGATCACAGGTTCAGACATTCGAGCCACGGTTGAGAGCACCAACGGCCTGGTGGAAGTAGCTGCTGCTAAGCTGTTGGCCCTGTGTCTCCTCCCGCAAAGTCTGTGTAACTTTGAGATGCTTCGTGTTGTGACACTTCCGGGTGTTTGTTCAGCCCAACACAGTGGGCCGATGCTCGGGGATGCTGTGGCATAAGTACGTGAAATGTTGAACATGTGGGACAAGACAGAGCGGATCACGCGTTCGACTGTGGTAACTGATTGTATCAAACTGTTTGGAAATCAGTGTCCTACGGCTGTTCGTAAAGGTGTGGAAGTGGAGTAGCGTACTGGTGAAGCCTCGTGAGAACGAGTCATTGGCTCGAACTATTTTATCATTCATGATAGTGCTTACAACTAAGTTAACTAAGTCACTGACTGGCGGAGGTTGAAGGGGACGGGGGCAGACAGACAGTTTAAAGTCCCTTCAGCGCTGTAGGGTTACCTGAGAGAGAGAGAGAGAGAGAGAGAGAGAGAGAGAGAGAGAGAGAGAGAGAGAGAGAGAGAGAGAGAGTACAGTATTTGTGACCAACAGAATACGGTCAGCTCTGCCCCCCTCCCATCTCTTCCCCTCCCCAACCACCACCACCACCACCGCAGAGCATACAGAACAACTGGATGCGTACGAAACATCACGTGACATGGGTGTGATGCATTGATCTAAAATGTAGTTAGGTCAGTGGGTGCCATGGCTGTTGGCTTTCCAGTAAGCACACGACACACGACAGAGAGTTTTACAAAAGAAAATACCGACCGGACAACGCAGAAAGTTACAGTTTACTTGGACCATTTTTACATTGTGTATTGGCAGGCAGCTGCGTTAATAAAGGAAGAAACAACAATTAAGGAAAGAAATCGGCATAGGAAAGTGACTGTTGGCGCTATAATATTAAGTACAGTAATGTCGGTAGGTTCAGTTTCAGTTTTTGTTTTTTATAGGACAGTTCTTAGTGTTACAACTTTCTGAGCACAAGTTTGATTGGAGCCGGAAGTCGTGTAAAAATCAGCACACAAACGTGCACGTGGACCCATCTGCATCCTTGTACAAATAGCCTGGCACAGTTACTGTGTTAAAAAAGAAAGAAAGAAGAAGCATCGATTCTTTTTTCAACGTCGTAATCGAACCATTGGGCAAACAAACCCACACAGCGTCCGAACAACTTGGGCAACACCGGTAAGAAAGGACCGTCTATTTTAATAACGCAAGCAACAGCGCCAGTTACGTTGCAGATCTCTTTTGACTTCTGTTTCAGAGAAGTTGGCTTCCGCCCCCCCCCCCACCCCCCACCCCCCACTCTTTTTTCCCCTGCTCCAACAACGAGAGGAATTAGTGTAAAATTGATCGGTCTGTTTAAACAATGCCCCGCAGTCTCAATGGCCGTGCTCACTAATCAATTGAGAGCCGCCGAGGGCCGGCCAGTTCTTACTCAACCTGTGTGTACAACGTGAGAAAGCCTGCTGTCCGTTCATTGTCGGCTGGAGCGAAGTGAGAAGATAAAACACAAGCACTCGAAGTGAGGATTATTTTATTTTATTTGGGGGGGGGGGGGGCAAACTCGAAAATTTTATTTTTGAGGGATTGTAGTTTAGCTTCATTCGGACCAGTCTAACAACTAGTCCTTGCTTTGAAAAGAAATGTGTGAGATACTAATGAGTACGACGAGAGAGAGAGAGAGAGAGAGAGAGAGAGAGAGAGAGAGAGAGAGAGGAAGAACTTTAATACCCAAGGATAATAGCGTTAGGTCCATTGGGACCTATCTAACAGCCAGTCCTTGCTATACTACAAACACAAATAAGCACGACTATACCACGAGAGAGAGAGAGAGAGAGAGAGAGAGAGAGAGAGAGAGAGAGAGAGATGTACTCCTTGACACGGTCAGATATCGTCATGGTCACGGTTCATGGACATCAGCTTTCTGCTAGAGTAGAGTTCCCCCTTCCGGACATTACACACGTGCGAGATGAGATCGAGTCGTGAGGACACGGGGTAACAGGGGGGGTCCCCATGACGGGTCGGTCACTTCGTCCTTTTGCCTCTAACGAGACACTCAGTCCTTTTGGTGGGCGTCGGGGAGTACACACGGCTTGTCCGGTGGGAGGTAAACTGCGCCAAACACACAAACGATCACCACCACCAACAGCATAACAGGAACAACAAACTAAAACGAATCGGGTTAGGTCATCTCTGGACTACTGCGCCAGACTCTCTCACGCACACACACACACACACACACACACACACACACACACACACCACCACCACCACCACCACCACCACCACCACCACACCACCACCACATCAGCTTAGGTGACCTCTGAACCTCACCTGTTCACATTTGGCTGCTACAGTCTGAACTTCCTGCAAATTATTGACCAACACGGTTGACGGACGGTTGAACACAAAAGCAGCACCGGCAACAGCCAACAAAAACAGAAAACGAACTAATTAGTTGTACGTCCAGTGTGAGTAAACCAAACAGCACGACAGATAATTAATTTTTCGCACTCTGCACTGGCTTCGATTGTGTGCTAGAAGCCCAGGCTTGAAAATAACATTTACTACCCACCCACACCTTCCGTGCCCAGTTAAAGTCTTTTCCTTTCGTTTAAGCAAAGTCTATTTACATTCAAGAAAATATGGACAATCAAAATCATTGTAAGAGCATTAGACAAGCTAAGCTTGTCGTAAATGCTCACAAGCAGAATTTACTGAATTCATTTTGTAACAAGAGGTATGTTTATGTTAAACAACATGAAAACAACAACAACAAAAATCAGTGTGTGTGTGTGTGTGTGTGTGTGAGAGAGAGAGAGAGGGAGAGAGAATACTCTTATGCCAGTGACTGTTTAGTCGAGTTTGCCATTCCATGGCAAAACGACCGGACTGGGCAATGAAGTCCTGGACAGCTTTAAATACTAATGAGTACATATTGTTTGGTATGTTTGGACCCCCTTGCCAGAGGGCAGTAATATTCAGCAAATTTGCAGGAGTTTGAATATGGTGTTTCCTTTCATATGAAAGCGCAGGAAACGTGTCGACTTTCCCCTGTGGGGTGGCAGTGCAGCGCTAGCGGCTTATTCCTTCGCGTCTTCTCCACTGGGCGCTGTGCTTTTGAGCTCCAAGCCCGGACGCGTTGAACGTGCTGAGAGGAGGGAGGCTAGTCAGTCACTGCCGGTTTCCTCTCCGGCTCATTATCTGCCGACACAGGTGTCTGGGGGAGAGGTGTGTTGGTGGGGAGGGCAGGGGCGGGGGCTGGTTACTTTGGGTGGAGTTTTTCTGCTTTGGGGAAGGGAGTTTTCGTGACTGTGAGGGTACCTGTAGTCTGTATTATAATAATATATATATATGTAAGGTTGTGGATGTACATGATCATGAATCTGTCTTCCTGTGAGAACTGGCACGTTGGACGTTCTTGAGTCTCCCACTTTAGTGTGTGTGTGGCGGTTTTGTGAGAGAGGCAACCAAAATGAAACTGTCCCACTGGTTATGATATATACATATATATGATCGTGTCTTCACGAGAACTCCAAAAGTTAATGTTACAAGGGTTGACATGTAGGTTAGGTTCAGTCAAACCTGTCTAAAAACTAGTCCTTCCTAAGCCACTGCTGAGTACAAAAGTACAAGGCGTCGTTTATGTGAATGTATGGAAGTTTACAAATGGGGGGCATAAACATTTTCACATAAAAAACCTGCTTGTGTGTGTGTGTGTGGGAGAGAGAGAGAGGGGGGATCAATAGCATATGATGATGTTGTGTTTTGTGTGTGTGTGTGTGTGTGTGTGTGTGTGTGTGTGAGAGAGAGAGAGAGAGAGAGAGAGAGAGAGAGAGAGAGAGAGAGAGAGAGGAACCGGTTTCAGTGTTTATGATGTGCCTTCATCAGTTCATGATACAGAGAGAGAGAGAGGCAACAAAAATGAACCTGTCCCAGTGTTTTATGTGGCTTCAAGAGAGAGAGGGGTTCAACAAAGATGAACCTGTTCTAGTGTTTATGATGTGCCTTCATGGTATAGACAGAGAGAGAGGCAACAAAGATGAACCTGTCCCGGTGTTTATGATGTGCCTTCATGATACAGAGAGAGAGAGGGGTGGGGAATTCAACAAAGATGAACCTGTCTCGGTGTTTATGATGTGCTTCATGATACAGAACGAGAGAGAGAGAGGAACCTGTTCCAATGTTTATGATGTGCCTTCGTAGTTCATGATACAGAGAGAGGGGGGGACAAAGATGAACCTGTCCTAGTGTTTTATGTCTTCACGAGGTGGGGAGAGGATTCAACAAAGTTGAACCTGTTCTGGTGTTTATGATGTGCCTTCATGACGGAGAGAGACGACAAAGATGAACCTGTCCCGGTGTTTATGATGTGCTTCATGATACAGAGAGAGAGAGAGAGAGAGAGAGAGAGAGAGAGAGAGAGAGAGAGAGTGGGGTGGGGAATTCAACAAAGGTGAACCTGTTGTAGTGTTTATGATGTCTCTACAGAAGCGAGAGTTAGGAGGAAGCAGGGAGAGGAGGAGAAGGATTGGTAGGAGGGTTGATGCTATGACAGAGAGAGAGAGAGAGAGAGAGAGAGGAGAGAGAGAGAGAGAGAGAGAGAGAGAATGGGGTGGGGAATTCAACAGAGATGAACCTGTTCTAGTGTTTATGATGTGCCTTCATGACAGAGAGAGAGAGAGAGGACAAAGATGAACCTGTCCCGGTGTTTATGATCGCGACTTGACAATGACTTGGCACGCGGCCCGTCTCTCGCTCACTACAGTTCTCCAGTTTCCACCACCGGGACACCCATTGAGAAGAGGGTACTGATTGTTGTGTGCATGCGGACTACCCTTCCCCTCGCGTGATTGACAGGTGGAGCGCCAAGGCCTCTCTTCTCACCGAAACGGGGGCAGCCAAGTGGAACTAATATCCACCCCATAGGTCGTTGTTGGCCGCTTCGGGCTAGGTGCCCCCTTCTCCCTGCCCTTCCCCCTGCCCTGTCCTTTCCTCGCCCGTCTACCTGTCTGCCTGTGTCTGTCTCACGCTGTGTGTAGGGTGTGTGTGCGTCTCTCTCTCTCTGTCTCTGTCACTCTGTCTGTCTGTCTGTCTGTCTGCCCCTCTCTCTCTCTCTCTCTAATTTTAATCAGTCATTAGTACTCAGTCAGTATCTTCGAACTCTTAAGCGTGCGGAGAGTATTTACTAGATTCAGAATTGGAATGTCTGCATTAAAATGTCATTACCTACAGTATAGATCCTTTGCTCGCGACAGAGATATAAATTGTCCATTCTGTAATACGCCAGAAACAGAAGTACATTTTTATTAGTATGTCCAAAGTATACAGCCTTGAGGGATGAACTTATTCCACCAAAGTACCATAGACAACCATCCATGTTTAAATTTTCCTTATTATTAGCTAGCACGAACGCACCCACCATAGAGAAATTATCCACCTTCGTTTTTAAAGCTTTAAGCACTAGAAAACTGAGTTTAAGTCCGTCATTGGATCCATGAGAATTCGAATTGCCTGAATGTTCACTCCTGTTGTAATGGGCCGGAGGCCTGACAATAAAATAATCTTGTCTTCTCTCTCTCTCTCTCTCTCTCTCTCTCTCTCTCTCTCTCTCTCTCTCTCTGTCTCTCTGTAGTCTGTGCCTGTCTGTGCGATCTGTCTGTCGCTGTCTCTATTAGTGATCAGTCTACTGTATGTCGCTCGATCAAGTACTGTTTTCCGATTGACATCACGACCAGCGAGGTCGACTGGGCGTTAAAAAACAGAACACAAAAGCGACAGCAACTTATTTACTCCTGTGTGTGTGTGTGTGTGTGTGTGTGTGTGTGGTGTGTGTGTGTCTCTCTCTCTCTCTCTCTGTCCCGCAGTCTCTCTCTCTCTCCCTCTCTGCCCCCACCCTCTGTGTCTGTCTGCCTCTCTCTCTCTGTGTGACCCGCAGTCTCTCTCTCTCTCCCTCTCTCTCTCTCTCTCTCTCTCTCTCTCAGTCTCTGAGTCTCTATCTCTCCTTGTCTGTCTCGCAGTCTCTCTCTGTGTCTGTCTCTCTCTCTCTCTCCCGCAGTCTGTCTGTTTCTCTGTTTGTTTGTCCCGCAGTCTCCATCTCCCCTCTCTGTTCCGCAGTCTCCATCTCCCTTCTCTGTCCCGCAGTCTCTCCCTCTCTGTCCCGCAGTCTCCATCTCCCCTCTCTGTCCCGCAGTCTCCATCTCCCCTCTCTGTCCCGCAGTGTCTCCCTCTCCCCTCTCTGTCCCGCAGTGTCTCCCTCTGTCCCGCAGTCTCCATCTCCCCTCTCTGTCCCGCAGTGTCTGTGTGTGTCTGTCCCGCAGTGTGTCTGTGTGTTTCTCTCCCTCTCTCCTCCCCTCCGCATATTTGCGGACCTTTGTGTTTTCTCATCGCGGGCCTTTTCCGAGCCTGGCCGCCCGACAGAAGGAAGCTAACCGTCTCTACCGTGGGCCAGCCGGCGTCAGGCCCGCTTTACAACTGACAGCGTATGTGGCGGGGTGCTCATTGTGACCGCTTCGTATGCGTCTGGGGTTCGTCGTCCGACCTGTAGGTGAACATCACCTTACTTGTCTTTGCCCAGGCTTCCTGTAAATCTCTCACGGTTCCCGCCTCCTCCCTCCGTCTCCCTCTCCTCCCTCCCCATCCTCCTCCTCCCTCCGTCACAAGCGATTGGTGCAGGATCGAAACACAGAAGGTTAATAATAATAAAAAATAATGTACATTTATCATGCGCTCATCAACGCCCTGAGCGCTCACATGATACATATTAACCTAAATACAATATTATGTACACACGTAGAGCATAGTCCTGCGAAACAATTTACATATGGTTCAAAATAACGCTATTTATTAGGACAAAACACAGCATGCGAATTTTCGGGGTAATCCCCCTTGACCAGGCTACAAAACGACACTTAAACAACATTTAAACGATGTAAAATGAGATGGAGAGCTAGCTAATCCACTTATCTGGTTTTGGTTGAGCTATGTCCGGTGTTTGGAAGAATGATTGATGCAGGTTCCCGTCATGGGTGCCTACGGAATTACAAACAGGCTTCAGATCGGGATATTCGCAACTCGTAAAAGTGGAATGGGGGCAGGATGTGTGTGTGTGTGTGTGTGTGTGTGTGTGTGTGTGTGTGTGTGTGTGTGTGTGTGAACCATAGCTTGCATTTAAATTGTAGTTTTGCTTGGGATTTGATTTGACTGTGTTTTTGACCTGTCGCCTTGTATTGACTGAAAGTGCTAACTGTTGAATTGTCTCGATGTTAAGTAAGTAAGTAAACATGGTGCTTAACGTCCACAGAAGCCACAAGGCTTATTAGGGACGGGGAGAAGGGGTATGGTGGAGGGGGGAGAGGGATATTATATACCTATCGCTACGCTCTCACAACCAGAATGACTTCTGCATTAAGGTGGGCAGCGATGAGAGCCATTTTAATGTTTCATAATTGTGAGGGACAAAGTCTCAAGACGGTGTCCACAGACCACAACTTGCGAATAGAAAGGAGAGCCGTAGTAGATTCGAACCGAGGTCCCTCTGCTTACCAGCCTAACGCCTTACCGCTATGCCCAACCGGCTCACACGAACACGTTACAAAAGTGTGTCTTTTTGTAAGTGAGCCAGACTTCATTCGTGCGCAATGTCTGCCATGCGGTTTGCCCTGATGCAGCCTTATGGTTGACAGCCTGTTGACTGATTATCAGCTGTTGTTCAACTGGTTTTACGCCGAGTTGTCTCATGAGGTGCTGACAGGGACCGAATTCCCAGGAAGTAAAGAATTTTTGTTGTTGTTTTGTTGTGATATCCACTTTGGACATGAACTCGCCCTGACGTCAGGTGGTTTGTTGCGTTTGGGGCCGTTCTGACGTAAGCTTGTTTGGTGCTGTGGACCTCGGTGACGTGCGCTGATTCGTGTTTGAGCTTCGTTCGCCGTTTCGGATGTGTGTTTTTTACAGTCGTCGTCGTCGTCGTTGTTGTTGACTCTAGCTTGTCGTCGGTTTCACTCTTCGGGAGTGGTATACACGTAAGATGCATGTGATGCCTGTCGCTATTCAGGCACCCCTGGGTTTAATCGCCCCGACCTCTGTCACTCGCTAACCCCCCCCCCCCCCCCCACCCACACACACATCGCCCCCCCCACCCCCACCCCCACCACTCTTTTCCTGTACCGCCACCTTTTCATGTTCGGTGCAGCGTAAAATATGGGTCAGCTGGGGGGGGGAAGAGGTTTGTGGTGGTGAGTGTAGACGTTTGTAGCCGGCTACGACAGCTGCAGTGTGCCTGCATCCGTCCTAGCCGGCTCACTGTCAGCGTCACTCGATCACAACCACCCCTCCTTTCCAGAACACACTCCGCCCTGTCTCCCCCCCCCCCGAAAAATGGCGAAAATCCCCAACCCTCGAACACACTCCGCCTGTCTCCCCCCCCGCCCCCGAAAAATGGCGAAAATCCCCCCCCACACCTCGAACACACCCATCCACCAAAATGGCAAAATCACCCAACAACAACAAATGCCATCACACAGTTCAAATAACGAACGAACGCACGCACGCACACGCACGCACGCACGCACGCACACATACACACACACACTCACACACACACACACCATCCAAAACAACAAATACCCTCACACTCAGTCGCATACATACACTGTGTGTGTGTGTGTGGGTGTGTGTGTGTGGAGAGAGGGTTGGAAAGAGGGCAAATCCAAACAACAACAACAACTCAGATTTCTTATAGCAAGCCATCTATCAAAACTGAAAGTATGGGGGCGATGGCAGTGTATACGTCTCAACCGACTGCCCCTGTTGTCTGACTGCACAGGTGGTGGCTTGCTTTATACACAGGTGGTAGCTTACTTTATACACAGGTGGTAGCTTACTGTATGTTTACATGCATATAATTGTATGTACAGGTACGTTGTTACGCCAAGTTCGGGCGGCGGCCGTAGCATCTTACTAATGAAGTGGCAACGTGAACAAACCCGAGTGAGCCGGTTTGGCCTAGCGGTAAGGCGTTAGGCTGGTAAGCAGAGGGACCTCGGTTCGAATCTGCTTCGGCTCTCCTTTCTCTTCAAAAGTTGTGGTCTGTGGACACGGTCTTGTAACTTTGTCCCTCACATATTATGAAACATTAAAATGGCTCTCATCGCTGCCCACCTTAATGCAGAAGTCATTCTGGCGGTGATAGGTATATAATAGCCCTCTCCCCCCACCTCCATACCCTTTCCCCCCTTCTCCCCGTCCCTAATAAGCCTTGTGGTTTCTGTGGACGTTAAGCACCATGTTTACTTACTTACTGACCTGTTTTTGTCGTCTGACCGAATCTCGGTCTGCTGTACTTCTCCGTACCTTGTGAAGTCATCTCACGTGAGATGAGGCGCAATCCCATAATACCCCAGAGACAAATATATCATTATTACACTCAGGCGTCAGGGTGCATGCATCCTGCAAGAAAGTAGTGTAAAAGAACAAACCATATCTCCACATTCTGATTACGTGTTTTGGTGACAAATGATTGGTTGAATCGCAGTTAGTTACGACTTTGTTGATTGCTGATTGGCTGAAGCGTGGGTCAAGTTGAGTTCACAATACATTGTCACTGTTCTGTTGATCAGTGTAAAAATTCATTGCATGGTCAGCGAAAGGTGCCGATACCCGTTAGAACGCATGGCCTGTTTCGGAATTAGTAGAAGCATTCGAGTGTTGGAAGAAAGACGATCTGCTGGAGACAACTCCAATATACAAAAAGGTCTTTTTGGTGAGGTAACAAATACCCCGTCCCTAATAAGCCTGATGGTTTCTGTGGTCGTTAAGCACCATGTTTATTTCTTTAGGTAAAAATCGTGAGCCGGTTTGGCCTAGCGGTATGGTTGGTAAGCAGAAAGGCTCTCCCTTCTCTTCAGAAGGTTGTGGTTTGTTGACACTGTCAGTGACTTTTTGTGACTTTGTCCCTCACAATTAATGAAACATTAAAATGAGGTCAACCACGTAAAAGGTTCAAAAGAACGCTATTTATTGGGACACAGACTGCACATTTTGGGGTAATCCCCTGTCAAGCTACAAAACGACTCTTAAACAACAGTTGAACGGTGAAAAACGATGTAAAATGAGGTGCGAAGCGAAATAACTTTTTTGGTTGAGCTATGTTGTTTTCCTGTCCAGTGCTTGGAAGAATGTTGGCATGACAATCTGGCTGTCATCGCTGCCCCTTTTAATGCAGGAGTCATTCTGGTGGTGACCGTGTAGCGATTCTAGGTATATATATATAGGTATAGGGGCGAAGGTGGGGGAAGAGGGAGATTGCTATATAATCTCCCTATTCCCGCACCTTGACCTGTCCCTAACAAACCTTATGGTTTCTGTGGACGTAAAGCACCATGAAAAAAGAAGAAGCGGGTAAACACACACACACAACTCCCCCAAAAAAAAAAGCAAAAAAAAAAAACAAAAAAAACAACAACAACAAAAACAACAACAAAAAACGGCGCGAACGCTCTTTGTAAGACGAAGAGAACTAAAGCAGACTCGGGGTGCTGGACAATTTCACTGATGCAGCGACAAGAACCACTCACACAACACAAACTCGTGTAACTATTCCGGTGTCAGCAACATGGTAAGCTCTACAGCGATCTCTGCAGCGTTCAGAAGAGAAAAGATTGGTCTCTAGGGCAGATTTAAATGATGCTACGGAAGGAGTGTATCGGACAGAGTAGGGTAGATTGTCCCAAAGTAATGGTACGTCATCTAAGAAGGCGCGTTTACTAGAAGACGAGATGAGCAGATTGAAGACGAAGGAGTGGAGTATCGGCAGATGAGCGGAGTTGGCGAGACGGAACATACAGCTGGATGAGATCAGGGAGATAGAAGGGGCTTGGTTGTTCAGTGATTTATAGGTAAGGCGAAGAAATCTGCACTGAACACGGGGTAGGACAGGAAGCCAATGTGGAGCACGAAGGATCAGAGATAATGTGTGTGATGAGACCTGTAACAGGCTTTGCCCGTTCGCGAGTTGTCTGTTGCTTCACACTCCTCGAAACGGAGATTATAACTTCTATTCTGCTGTCAAATTTTAGTGGATAGGACAATCAAAGAATCGAAGTCGTTAACATTAATGAGTGTTAAGACAAATTTTATGACTACTATGACTATGACAAATTTTATGACAACTATGACTACTATTTGAGATGTTTTGGAGGGCTTCTCGTTGTTTGTGCGCTTATGTCGCTTGTAACTTTTGAAAACTTCCGTGTAAAATTGTTCCCTTACGTTAACTGTAACTATGGATTGTTTATCTTTATGCGCGAATTATTCGCTCCGTTTCCTTTCTCGCTCTTTCTGCCGAGAAGGCAGACAACAAACCATCCACAGACATGTTCTCTGTTTTCTCTGTGGGAACTATTCCATCTCTCTCTCTTTCTTGTAACTTTTGAAAACTTCCGTGTAAAATTGTTCCCTTACGTTAACTGTAACTATGGATTGTTTATCTTTATGCGCGAATTATTCGCTCCGTTTCCTTTCTCGCTCTTTCTGCCGAGAAGGCAGACAACAAACCATCCACAGACATGTTCTCTGTTTTCTCTGTGGGAACTATTCCATCTCTCTCTCTTTCTGCCGAGAAGGCAGACAACAAACCATCCACAGACATGTTCTCTGTTTTCTCTGTGGGAACTATTCCATCTCTCTCTCTTTCTGCAGAGAAGGCAGACAAACCATCCACAGACATGTTCTCTGTTTTCTGTGTGGGAACTATTCCATCTCTCACTCTTTCTGCCGAGAAGGCAGGCATGGCAACAAACCATCCACAGACATACATGTGCTGTGTTTTCTCTGTGGGAACTATTCCATCTCTCACTCTTTCTGCCGAGAAGGCAGGCATGGCAACAAACCATCCACAGACATACATGTGCTGTGTTTTCTCTGTGGGAACTATTCCATCTCACTCTTTCTGCCGAGAAGGCAGGCATGGCAACAAACCATCCACAGACATACATGTGCTGTGTTTTCTCTGTGGGAACTACTCCATCTCCCGGGCTTTTCACGACTCGGGCAGACATTGCCACCTGCGCGCATTCTACGGATGTACGGTCACGGGAGACGTACACGCGGAAGCCATTGTCAACATACCTCGACCTTCGTGCCACCAAGCGAAAAAGAAAAAAAGAAAAAAAGAAAAAAAAGAGGAGGCGGATCAGCAAGCCTTCCAAGGTGTGGGCGGGAAGAGCATGATGAAGAAGAGATGGTCGCGAGCAGACTGAAAAGTGAATTTATGTGCCTGAGGGCGGCCGTGGGGAAGGATGGTGCTTGAGATGCCCCTCCCTTTTCTCCCCCCCTCTCCCAACTTAGCCGTCGCCTTGACGTCTCGTGATGTATGGGTGACCACGTGTTGGGGGGGGGGGGGTTTTTCATGCTTGTTGTGTGTACGTGCCTCTTTTGTGTGTTTGCGCGTGCGCTGAGTGATTGTGTGTGTGTGTGTGTGGGGGGGGGGGGGGGGAGAGAGAGAGAGAGAAAAGAGAGGGGAAAATTTTTAAATATATTGTTCTGGTGACCGATGAATGTGCGTGTGTGGGGTGTGTGTGTGTGTGTGAGAGAGAGAGAGAGAGAGAGAGAGAGAGAGAGAGAGATTGAGATTTAATACTGTTCTGGTGACCGATGAATGTGTGTGTGTGTGTGTGTGTGTGTGTGTGTGTGTGTGTGTGTGTGTGTGTGTGTAATTTACTGTTCCTCGCCCGCAGGGCTGTAACGTCGTCCCGGTGACCGATGCCTCTTTACAGCCCTGATGGCAGTCTCTGCATGCCGTGTCGTGTGGGCCTGGATCCTAGTCTTAGTAACTAGATCACTTCCAGCGGATGTATAATATTGTGGTCGTGATTTATTGACTCTGTGTCCGTTTTGTGTCGCTGGCTTCAAGGTTTTTGTGGACCGACGATGAGAAGTCAGGATCTTAGGCAGACTTGATGGGCTAGGAGCTAGCTGTTCAAATGGTAGTTCGCACGTCGCTAACTTTACCAGGTTCCTGTCGGTGTTGTTATTGTTGTGGGATGGGAACGGGAGACGGGTGCTTGGGCGTACTGGCAGTGCATATCGCTTGGACGCACGCGCGCGCAAACGGACAGACAGACACACTGACACACACACACACACACACACACACACACACGCACGCACCCCCGCCCCACCACCGCCCCACTCACACACACACCCCACACACACACACACACACCACACCTCACACACACTCTCTGTGTGACTCCACTGTTTCTATTTGTCTGTCTTCTCTGTCCGTCTGTTTGTCTCTCTGCCTGTCTTGTTTCTGTCTCTTTTCAAACAACAGACAGACAGACAGACAGACAGACAGACGAAAACGACAGCAGAAAACTGCCCCGCACCACCGCCCCACTCTGCCTCTTCCGC
>JABMCL010003101.1:295000-312500 GCA_018857735.1 Alviniconcha marisindica | reverse complement strand
CACTTGAGCCGGTTTCCTGCGATGGGTCCAGTGGCACCGGCTAGGAATCGCTGAATGAATCGGGGGCAATAAATCACGTTACAGCGCCGCCCCCGCCCCCCCCCCCCCCCCCCCCCCCCCCCCCCACCTCTCTCTCTCTCTCTTTCTCTCGCTATCCTCATGGGGTCGGTCGGTCACGACGTCGTCACGGCACCTCTCGCCAGCGTGACGCTTCTAACTCCACCGTCTCGCTCCCTTCCTTGCTCTGCCGTGTCTGGAATAAAATTCAGCGACTTGAGGTGGAAAGGTGCGCGTGTACTGTAGACCACTTATAAAAAAAAAAAAAGAAAAAAAAAAAAAGTTTTACCGGTTGAAGGCGGTTGGAGTTGCTACGGACGCGGTGTGTACCCGTAGGCGGCACGTTTTGTTTTAGCTGGGGTGGGATTCTTCAAACGGTAGTCAAAACTCAGGCTCGTAGACTTTGGGTCCGTGGAACTGCAAGACTTTTTTGTTTTGTTTGTTAGATCACGCTGTTAGTGTTAAGGAATTTCATCGAATTAATAAAAGGAAAAGAAAAAGAAAGAAAAAAGGGGGGGGGGGGGGGGGGGGGGGGGGGAAAAAAAATTTTTTTCTCTCTTTACATCAAGCAATTTTTTAACTGGGGATGGGGGCTTCCGAATGTAGCGGGACATTCATCGGCAAAGAATGTATCCTTGTTGGCAGTGTACACAGGCCTACACGACAATGGAGGAGAAAACTGACAAAAACCAGTTACCACAGTCCAGTTGCCGGCAGTTCAAAAGCAAATTACCGCAAGGAGTTCAACATTTCTTCTCCCTGACTGCTGTGTTCATGGAATGCATCAGCAGAATGATGTGATATACCCACAGTGGGCAGTAACTCTCACTTCACGAACAGTCCGCCTCGCAGATGAGCATCCGATTCGGTCGATTCCGGAATCGGCACTTAGTTTAGACATTCCCACTGAACAGCTCAGCTCAGCACAGTATCGGAATGGGGAAATTCCCGCTTTAACCTGAACATTACCAACAAAGTAGACCTGTGGAGGCTGACTTGACAGTGTTTGTAATGAAGCGGGGGCCCTGGGGAATGGATACTGATAGCCTACGATAACTCCCTCTGTGCCGCTTCGTTTTGATTGGCTGTGTCCGCGACCTAAGGCCCTGCACTCCATAAACCTTTGAGATTTACCGACTGTCTTCCCTTGGGGCTGGGTTGCATCCTTTTCAATTAAGTAAGGACGGTTTGATGGGGACGGCGATAACAGGTGGCCGGTAATGAAGTGTGGCTGCGAGGGACTAAAGCGGTGCCCTTCGGGGAACGATGCCAGTCAGCTACCGGATCGCGCCTCGCCTGTCCTTCATCCCTAATTATTATTATCAGCTAGCGTCAATAAGATGTAAACGCTGCGCTAACGGTGGTGAAATAACGAACATGTAAGTATTGCGTATGTTGTACGATTTGTAACTAAAATGCCTGCCTGCTTTGCCCCTCCCCGCCCGCGTTTTCTCTGTCTCTCTCTGTCCCTGTCTCTCTCTCTCTCCCCTCTCCCCCCATCTCCCCCTTACACACCCTCCCACACACATAACACCACCTCTCCGTCTTCCTCTCCCGTTTTTGTGCACACATAGTTCAGTCTAGTTTGGTTCGAGGTGGTATCCGTGCGTTGGAGAAAACCTATATGCGCTCCACCATGTCTCTCAGACGTTTCCCATAGCGTTGCCTTAGAAACGGTCCCGATGTCGGTTTAATCGACGATCCAAACCCTTTCTCGTCCTTTCGGGGAAGATCGTCGCAGCACTGAGACCGTTGTAAGAAGGCACTGATTCAGGTGGCCTTTTGCAGCGTGTAATCTTCTTCTGATGTTGCTTTACGGGACCATTTTGCTTTACGTCCACAGAGATCATAAAGGCTATTAGGGACAGGAAGCCCAGGACGGCCACCGCGGCCCTGACACAGCTCCTGAGATGTGACAGTGTATAGCTGTTTTGTTTGAGTGTTGCTTTAAGACCACAGAAACCACCAGGCCGATTAGGGACGGGGGACCCAGGGCGACCACCTCGACTTTCACACAGCTCCTGAGCTCTGAAACTGAAAGTGTGTAATTGCTTTGTTTGAGTGTTGCTTTACATCCACAGAAACCACCAGGCCGATTAGGGACGGGGAACCCAAGGCGGCCACCTCGACTTTCTCACAGCTCCTGAGCTCTGAAAGTGTATAGTTGTTTTGTTTCAGTGTTGCTTTACGTCCACAGAAACCACCAGGCTGATCAGGGCCCAGTACAGCCACCTCGACACAGCTTCTGAGCTCTGGAAATGTATAATAGTTGGTGCTGAAATGTCGCTTTACGTCCACATAAACCGTAGGCTTATTAGGGACGGGAGCCCAGGACGGCCACCTCGACTTTCACACAGCTCCTGAGCTCTGATAATAATTGTACCCTTGGAAGCCTTAAAGAAGCCGAGCTTGATGGATGGCACTTTGTCGGTTTTCAGGATGTAGGAGGGTCATGGCGGTGAAATCCAACAACAAGGAGAACCAGGGGTTCAAACTCCTGCAGGAAGACAGCCTGGATGACCGCCCCTGTGCCGCCGTCAAGAACTTCGTCGCCTCCGTACTTGACAAAAAGGACCTCAAGGACCAGGATGTGGCCGCCAGCTTTCGCAATGTGAGTAGTGTTGACTAGATGGCAGGTGGCCACGGGTGCGTGTGGGGTCGTGGGGAACTGGGAGGTAGATGTGTGCTTCGGTTGTAAACTGTACCGTTTGCTCTTTTTGTTTTGTTTTGGACACTGTGGTCTTCTTCTCATGAGCGTATGGTGTGGCAGATGTCCGTGGGGTCGTGTGGAACTGGGAGATAGATCTGTGCTTGTGTTCCAAACTGTACCGTTTGCTGTTTTTTGTTTTCTTTTGGACATTGTCTCGTCTCTTTCTCATTAGTGTGTAGGTTTATTGGGTTGACGGCAGATATTCGTGGGTGCGTGTTGGGACGTTGAGGAGAGGAGATCTGTGTCGTGATATTGTAATAATGTAAATTTTTCTGTGTTGAACTGCTTTCTTTTGAGCGCCGTCTTCGTCTTTTTCTCACCAGTGCAGTCTAAGTGTGGACTGGGTTTGAATGCGTGACTTTAGGCCGATTGGTGAAATTAGTTTTTTTCCGTCTAAGCCCCAAGTTGTTGTTTTTTCTTTCTTTTTTCTCTTCTGCAGTTTGCTAACTCGATAATTTAAGGTCACTCTAATACCACAACTGTGAAAAGAAAGAAAAAAACCCCTTTTTTTTCCCAAAAGCCCACTCTTTTTTATTTTCTTTTTTTTTTACCCCTCCCCATTTTTTTTTTTAGTTTTTTAAACTAGTTTTATCTCTCCGACCCATAGTACCTTTCTTAGTGCATACACAAGCACACAGAGGCACACCTGCCCACACGAGTATACACGATAAAGTGTGCAGGCAACTCAATTGTCACGTGGCTACTAGTGTTCTCAGTCGATTTGTGTTGGCGGCCACTTTCACCTTTGCAGGGGGCCAAAAAGCCGGAAAAGCCTTAGTCCCATCCGATATAACCGACGGGGGGACTGGGCATAAAAAACACCAACTTATTTACATATTTTCAAGTTCGGGAGCGTGTGAGAGTCGAGGCCCCCCGCCCTTTGGACTGCCCCTCCTAACGAGCCTTCGGGTTTTTTCCGTGGAGTAAAGCTATAGAACCATGCTTGGGCATTGGTCACAGCTTGTCCCTAATATTCAGCCGAACGAACTTTAAGCATCACTTCTTTCATCATCATCATCATCACTCATTCTTCTTGTCTCCTAGTGACCCTTGGGGTTACACGTAAAACCAAAACGTTTCGTCGTTCCTCCCACTTGGACTAACGGGTTTGGGAACGGGGGGGGGGGGGGGGGGGGGGGGGGGGGGGGGGCCAAAAAAAAAAGTTTTTGACTTATTAATCTGCCGCCGGTTCCCCAATTTCACTTTTACCAAACCCCCAAACCCCCCCCCACCCCCCCCCCAGCCCCCCCCACCCCCCCCACCCCCACCCCCCCCAAACCCCCCCCCCCGGGGGGAAAAAGAGAGAGAGAGAGCGCAGCAGAGAAAAAAAAAAAAAAAAAAAAGAAAAAAAAGGAAAAAAAAAACAAACAACAACAAAAAAACGAAAAAAAGTGTTATCGCATCAAACCCTTTTTTCCCCTTTCCTTTCCCCTTTTTTCCCCTCCTTCCCCCCCCCCCTCCCCCCCCCCCCCCCCCGCCCCCCTCTCTCTTCTCGCCGTGCCCCCCTCCTACTAAGTGTGTAAAATGACAAGGCGCAGCGGTACCGCCTCGTTCTGCCCCAGCCCTCCACACCAGAAAGGGCTTTTCCTCTTTTCCCCTTCCCCGGGCCGGTGCCTGCCTGCCTAGCCCTGGTGTTTTGCAACACACCACCCTACACCAAAAAAAAGTGTAACTCCCTTTTCCCGCCCCCCCCCAACCCCCCCCCCCCCCCCCCCCCCCCCCCCCCCCCCCCAAACCCAACCCCCCCCCCACCCGTCACCCATCTTCCCCCCGCCCCTCCCCTTTTCCCCTCCCTTTCCGAGTCGAACCCGGCTGAGCCGTGTCGGAGGGGGAGGGAGGAGGGTGTGCGTGCATTTGGAGGCCTGTGGGTGTTTTTTTGGCGGTGACTGAAGCTCTGCGGTTTGCCCTTCCGAGCCCTCGGCTACTGTACCGCTCTGCTCCCTCATCGTTCCAACAAAGCAGCATTTTTTTTAATTTTTTTTTTCTCGTTCCCCCCCCCCCTCTCCCTTCGATCCAGGTTCCACAGAACACAGACCCCTGTGCCGGGGCTTTTTTTGTGTGTGGGAGAGGGGTGGGGGGTGGAGGGGGGTATTTTTGTTGTTTGGTTATTTTTTTTACGACCGCCTATCATTTTGTGTAATCCGACAGTTCGGGGGTAACGACCACCTGTCCGGGTTACGGCAGTTTTATGGCGGCTGCTCCACCGAGCGCTGAGAGAAAGGTGGGGGAGGGGGCAAATGGGTCGGCCATAAAGAAGCCGGGTTTTACTGCCGGCTGACCAGCGGTCTGGAGGGGAATGAGGCCGGAGTGTCGACAAGGGCCTGGCTGTAGACTCCGTGGCCGGGACTCCCCGGGGAGCCTGCTGTGCCGATTCTCTTTCCTCTGAAGGCTTGACTGCTGACCTCAGCGGAACTGCTGGTTAAAGAACGAACGTCTGGCTGCTAAGGTCAGCGGAACTCCTGTTTAAGTCTGGCTGCTGACGTCAGCAGAATTGCTGTTTAAGTCTGGCTGCTGACGTCAGCAGAACTGCTGTAAAAGGCGGTTGATGATGTCAGCGGAACTTCTGTATAAGATAGTCTGGCTTCTGACGTCAGTGGAACTGCTGTTTAAGTCTGGCTGCTGACGTCAGCGGAATAACTAAGAAAATCTGGCTGCTGACGTCAGCAGAACTGCAGTAAAAGGCGGCTGATGACGTCAGCGGAACTGCTCTTTAAGAAAGGCTGGCTGTTGACGTCAGCGGAGACGCTGTTTAAGAAAGTCTGGCTGCTGATCTTAACGGAACTTCTGTTAAAGTCTGGCTGCTGACGTCAACGGAACTGCTGTTCGAGAGAGTCTGGCTGCCGATCTCAATGGAACCTCTGTTAAAGTCTGGCTGCTGATCTCACCTAAAAGTTCTCTTAACGTCTGGCTGCTGACCTCAGTTAACGTCTGGCTGACGACGTCAGCGGAACTTCTGTTAAAGGCTGGCTGATGACATACATTAGCACACACCCAGAGAGAGAGAGAGAGAGAGAGAGAGAGAGAGAGAGAGAGAGAGAGAGAGAGAGAGAGCATTGCATGAAATAGTATTGCTTACCTCCTTGTCAGTGTCATAATCCCAGAGACAGGCATATTTGCAGGCTGCACGAAGGGACCACAGAGACACGTTACATTATCTTACTCCCCAGGTGACACAGTACCCACTTCACTTTTCAACCCCCCCCCCCCCCCACCCCTCCAGCTAACTCTCTCCCTTAAAAAAAGAAGAAGTTTTCTTCTGTCTGAAAGACCCTTCACGTTCTGCACTTCCGGTGGAGAGAAGAATGGGATTTTTTTTTTTTTTTTTTTTTTTTAAATTCGGAGCTGGGGTTTGAGATAGAATGTGTCAGCTTTCGCTTCTGACTTTAATCAGCGTCTTCATGGGCCATTATTGTCACGACTCCTCCAGATAGCCCCCAAGCACCCCTTCCGTCAGATACCCGGAGCTCTGCCTTGCAACGTTAAGTTGCCCCCAAGCACCCCTTCCGTCAGATACCTGGAGCTCTGCCTTGCAACGTGAATTTGCCCAGACTTTGAAGGATCTCTCTCCCGCTCTCGTTCTTCTTCTCTCTCCTTGCCCCGATCTTACCCACGCAGCAGTCTGGGCGTTACGAGCCTGGAAACAAATTGTTATTTACTTTCTCAGTTTCTCTCTTTCTGTGGTTCTGCCCGTCTTTCCGCCTCTCTCTCTGTCTGTCTGTCTCTGTCTGTCTGTCTCTCTCCTTCCTTAAAGCTGTTTGTTAGTATGGTCGTCTCTTGGCCGACCCGCGTGCCCTAACACTCCGAGCTCCCAACCCGACCTAAGGCTCCGAGCTTCCGGTCCACCCTAAAGCTGCGAGGCCCCAACCCGCCCTAAAGCTGCGAGGCCCCAACCCGCCCGAGAGCTCCGAGCTCCTGATCCGCTCCAGAGCGCGAGCTCCTGACCCTTCCTAACGCACCGAGCTCCCGACCCGCTCTAAAGATTCGAGCTCCCGACCCGCTCTAAAGATTCGAGCTCCCGACCCGCTCTAAAGATTCGAGCTTCCGTCCCGCGCTAAAGCTGCGAGTTTCTTGCCTGCCCCAAAGCTCCGAGCTCCCGCCCCGCCCCGCCCTAAAGCTGCGAGCTCCCGCCTCACCCTAAAGCTCCGAGCACCTGGCCCTAAAGCTCCGAGCTCCCGATCCGCCTTGAGCCGTTAGACCCGCTGTTGTGGCAGCACACTGCAGGAAGGGGGAAAGGATTCGTATTTTGCCCGCCATCTTAGCCCCCCCCCCCCCTCCCCCCCCCCTTCCCTATTCCCCCCTCCCTCCTCCCCTCCTCCCTCCTCCCCCTCTCCACCTTTTTTTTTTACAGGGCTGCCGAGCGTATGGAAATGGTTAAATTTGCTCCATACCTGTCGGCTTGAGCGCTCTGCATGGGGAGGGCTTGGTGTGGTGGTGGTGAAGAGGTGTGTGTTGGGGGAGAGGGGGGGGGGGGAAGGGTTATGGGGGGGGGGAAATGACAGGTGAGTAGATAACGGTAAAGTAGTGCCTGGAGAGGGTTGTGATCGGCGGAGAACTAACACTTCTCAGCACACGCCAGGTTTGCGCCCCCCCCCCTCTCTCTCTTCCGCTACCAACCAAACGAACGAGTTATGGAAAGTGCACAACAGTGTGTTCGGAACGGGTCTTCGTGCGTGTGTACTGTACTCTGTCCCCTTAGGCGCCATGCGATCTGTTGGTTGGACTTGTTTTACGCCGAGTTGTCTCCTACGAGGCGCTGTTCCCGGGAGGGGTGCGTGTGTGTGTGTGTGCGTGTGTGTGTGTGCGTGCGTGTGTGCGTGGGTGCGTGCGTGTGCGTGCGTGCGTGCGTGTGTATGTGTGTGTGTGCGTGTGTGTGCGTGCGTGTGTTTGGAGGGCTACTATGCCTAACGCTACCCAGACACCATCGAAACATGATTCTGCATTGAGTCGGGCAGTGATGGGAGCCGTTGCTACCGCTTCATCGACTGTGAGGGGTAAAGTCGCGAGACAGTGTCCACAAACCACAACCTCTGAAGAGAAAGGAGAGTCAAAGCGGAATGAAACCGATGGCCTCACGCTTACCGTCCCAGCGCTTAACCGCAAGGCCAAACCAGACCGGCTGACCCTGTTCCACTAACTTCAAGTTCGTGTGAACTTTTTCATGGCAAACTTCGCAGACCGCGTGCGCACGGGCGGATCTGCAGCCTGTTGTTCTAGACAACGGCTGTTTGCATCCGTTGCTCCGAAACTGCAGGAGGTGTGAACGCTGTGATTTACAACTGCCGTGGGTCGTTCACTTTGCACGTGCAGCAAGGGGCAGGTGTATGGCGGCGATGACGCGACTGGTCGCTTTGCCGAGGGCTAGTGTGCTGTGGGACAGATTGTCAACCTTTTCTCTCTGGATGTAGAGCTGCCGAGTGGCAGTCCGCCGACTTCGGAAGTTTGGTGCTAGCCAGTTTGCCAACTTATAACTCGAGAGGTGGCGAACGTCTGTACTGAGAGGAGTTGTTCACTGACTGGCCGTTAAGCGTTAGTAACGCGTACAGCTCTCTGGCCAGGGCGACAGACTCTACACTACAGTGCTGTTGTCTGTCTGGCCAAACCAGAGAGTCTACACTACATGCTGTGTAGACTGTCTGGCCAAACCAGAGAGTCAACACTACATGCTGTAAAGTCTGTCTGGCCAAACCAGAGAGTCTACACTACATGCTGTAAAGTCTGTCTGGCCAAACCAGAGAGTCAACACTACATGCTGTGTAGTCTGTCTGGCCAAACCAGAGAGTCAACACTACATGCTGTAAAGTCTGTCTGGCCAAACCAGAGAGTCTACACTACATGCTGTAAAGTCTGTCTGGCCAAACCAGAGAGTCAACACTACATGCTATGTAGTCTGTCTGGTCAAACCAGAGAGTCTACACTACATGCTGTGTAGACTGTCTGGCCAAACCAGAGAGTCTACACTACATGCTGTAAAGTCTGTCTGGCCAAACCAGAGAGTCTACACTACATGCTGTGTAGTCTGTCTGGCCAAACCAGAGAGTCTACACTACATGCTGTGTAGCTGGCCAAACCAGAGAGTCTACACTACATGCTGTGTAGTCTGTCTGGCCAAACCAGATAGTCTACACTACATGCTGTGTAGTCTCTCTGGCCAAACCAGAGAGTCTACACTACATGCTGTATGGTCGGTCTGGCCACACCTGCGCCCAGTAAGCCGTGCTTTTCTTCATGTCCTCTCGTGCAGTTTCATTCTCAGTACTAGGGACTTTACACCACATGCTGTGTAGTCTGTCTGGCCAAACCAACGATTACATAACGCTACATGCTGTGTAGTGCTGTGTAGTCTGTCTGGCCAAACCAGAGACTACGTAACACTACATGCTGTGTAGTCTTGTCTTGTGAGCCGGTTTGGCCTAGCGGTAAGGCGTTAGGCTGGTAAGCGGAAGGACCTCGGTTCGATACCGCTTCGGCTCTCCTTTCTCTTCAGAAAGGTTGTGGTTTGTGGACACTGTCTTGTGACTTTGTCCATCACTTTCTACTCTAACATTAAAATGGCTCTCCTCGCTGCCCATCTTAATGCAGGAATCATTCTGGTGGTGACAGTGTAGCGATAAGTATATAATCTCCCTCTTCCCCAACCTCCATACCCCCCCCCCCCCCGCCCCCCCCCTTCTCCCCGTCCCTAATAAGCCTCATGGTTTCTGTGGACGTTAAGCACCATGTTTACTTACTTAGTCTGTCTGGCCAAACCAGAGACTACATAACACGACAGTCATGCTGTGTAGCCTGTCTGGCCAAACCGGAGACTACGTAACACGACAGTCATACTGTGTAGCCTGTCTGGCCAAACCGGAGAGTACATAACACGACAGTCATGCTGTGTAGCCTGTCTGGCCAAACCGGAGACTACATAACACGACGGTCATGCTGTGTAGTCTGTCTGGCCAAACCGGAGACTACATAACACGACGGTCATGCTGTGTAGTCTGTCTGGCCAAACCGGAGACTACATAACACGACAGTCATGCTGTGTAGTCTGTCTGGCCAAACCGGAGACTACATAACACGACGGTCATGCTGTGTAGCCTGTCTGGCCAAACCAGAGCTACATAACACGACAGTCATGCTGTGTAGCCTGCCTGGCCAAACCAGAGACTACATAACACGACAGTCTTGCTGTGTAGCCTGTCTGGCCAAACCAGAGACTACATAACACGACAGTCATGCTGTGTAGCCTGTCTGGCCAAACCGGAGACTACATAACACGACAGTCATGCTGTGTAGCCTGCCTGGCCAAACCAGAGACTACATAACACGACAGTCATGCTGTGTAGCCTGTCTGGCCAAACCAGAGCAACATAACACGACAGTCATGCTGTGTAGGCTGTCTGGCTAAACCGGAGACTACATAACACGACAGTCATGCTGTGTAGCCTGCCTGGCCAAACCAGAGACTACATAACACGACAGTCATGCTGTGTAGCCTGTCTGGCCAAACCAGACACTACATAACACGACAGTCATGCTGTGTAGCCTGGCTGGCCAAATCGGAGACTACATAACACGACAGTCATGCTGTGTAGCCTGTCTGGCCAAACCGGAGACTACATAACACGACAGTCATGCTGTGTAGCCTGTCTGGCCAAACCAGAGCTACATAACACGACAGTCATGCTGTGTAGCCTGCCTGGCCAAACCAGAGACTACATAATACGACAGTCATGGTGTGTAGCCTGTCTGGCCAAACCAGAGCAACATAACACGACAGTCATGCTGTGTAGCCTGTCTGGCCAAACCGGAGACTACATAACACGACAGTCATGCTGTGTAGCCTGCCTGGCCAGACCAGAGACTACATAACACGACAGTCATGCTGTGTAGCCTGTCTGGCCAAACCAGAGCAACATAACACGACAGTCATGCTGTGTAGCCTGTCTGGCCAAACCGGAGACTACATAACACGACAGTCATGCTGTGTAGCCTGCCTGGCCAAACCAGAGACTACATAACACGACAGTCATGCTGTGTAGCCTGGCTGGCCAAACCGGAGACTACATAACACGACAGTCATGCTGTGTAGCCTGTCTGGCCAAACCAGAGCTACATATCACGACAGTCATGCTGTGTAGCCTGCCTGGCCAAACCAGAGCTACATAACACGACAGTGTTGCTGTGTAGCCTGTCTGGCCAAACCGGAGACTACATAACACGACAGTCATGCTGTGTAGCCTGCCTGGCCAAACCAGAGACTACATAACACGACAGTCATGCTGTGTAGCCTGTGGCCAAACCAGAGCTACATAACACGACAGTCATGCTGTGTAGCCTGCCTGGCCAAACCAGAGCTACATAACACGACAGTCATGCTGTGTAGCCTGTCTGGCCAAACTGGCGCCTAGTAAGCCGTGCTTTTTCTGAATGTTGCAGTTTCGTTCTGAGTACTAGCAGCCTAGGCAGGCTGAGCTAGCTGGCTAACTCGCGTGTACCTCACCTCCCTCACCACGCAGGCCCCCGGTCTGCCTGCTGGGCTTTCCGCTGCTAGAATGTTGTCTTTCTGCGCCCTGATTTACGGAAGTGCAGCGCCACTTGGGGGGCGGGGTGGGGGTGGGGGGGGGGGGGGGTGAAGTGGTGGGGGTGGAGGGGGGGGGGGGGAGAGGTTGAAGTAGATCTGTG
This sequence comes from Alviniconcha marisindica, assembly GCA_018857735.1. NCBI lineage: Eukaryota > Metazoa > Mollusca > Gastropoda > Provannidae > Alviniconcha > Alviniconcha marisindica. The sequence goes on along the minus strand of JABMCL010003101.1, from coordinate 301,063 downwards.
CCATCTGTCCCACTCACTGTAGGACCCACAGTAGAAACCACCGTTGTAAATCTCCCCACCTCTTCTAACAGCTGATCCCCGGTCACAGTCCTGGGGGGTAAAGGGAAGGAAAGGTGGGTGGTTGAAGGGGGGGGGGAGGGGGCGTGGGGGGAGTTAATTGGGGTTATGGTGGGGGTGTAAGTGCCACACGGCCGACGCAAACCATAATGGTGTTATTGCCCTTTCCCTCGGGTTTTAAAGACTTCGATGAGCGATGTCTGCGGCAGTAGCAGCACCGACTGTGGTTCGGTTTTGGCCCAGCAGCGAGGCACGGGCTGGTACTGAAGCTGACGAACGTCGGTTCGATTCCCCGCGTCGGCTGACCTTTCTCTTCACTGTTGTGGTCAACGAACACTGTCTGGTGACTTTGCCCCTCACTGTGAATGAAGCATCAATATGGCTGCGTGACTTAGTGCAGAAGTCATTCTCGTGGTGTCTTTCTCTCTTTCTCTCACTCTCTCACTGTCTCTGTTTCTCTTTCTGTGTCTGTCTGTCCGTCCATCTCTGTCTGTCTCTCTCTCTTACACATACATACACACACGCACGCACACGCACACACACACGCACGCACGCACGCACGCACGCACGCACGCACGCACGCACGCACGCACACACACACACACACACACACACACACACACAGCTCGCGCTCGCTTCAACGCATTTGTAAAATATAGAAAACTACATTTATATGATACACCCAAAATGCGGTTTGGTGCGCAAATAACCCCCACCCCCTCACCCCACCACCACCGCCCACCCCTCACCCGTTACTCATCCCGAGCACGGCATCCACCCACCCACCCACCCACCTACCCGCAAACACGTGTTCCGGCCGAATTGTACCACAGCACGGGTACACTGCGCCTAGCTAGCACACGCTTTGCGTTTTAGTTTTCAAGCAGACTTCCAGCAGGAAGCCTCGAGTTGATTTTCCTTGGGGGCTGAAGCGAGCAGCCGCTGTGAATTATCGTCTCCACACACGCACAGACAGCTGGTTCCAAGACGCGGGCCAGAGGAGCAGCTCTGCTGGAATAGAAGAGAAGCGCCATGGTGGTGTGGAAGATACGGGAGGTTGGGGGTGGGGGTGGCGTGGGTGTGGGGGGTGGTGGTGGTTTTGCAAGTAGGCGTGAGAACACTGTACCCCGTTCAGCGGTGCGTTAAACCGAGGTGCTTAGTGTGTGTGTGTGTGTGTGTGTGTGTGTGTGTGTGTGTGTGTGTGTGTGTGTGTGTGTGTGTGCGTTTGAGTGTGTGTGTGTGTGTGTACATTGTGAGTTTTTGTGTGTGGGGGTGGGGGGTGGCGAGGGTGCAGAGTGCATTAGATTTTCATGCAACATGGACTCTGGTTCTGTTTGACTTCGACAGTCACTAATACACATTGTCACACACACACACACACACACACACACACACACACACACACACACACACACACACACACTAATCTTTTGTCCATCGCCCCGTCTTCCCTCTCCCTCTTCCATACTTTTCCTTTTCTGCGTTCAGTCGGTTGTTCGTTCATCCGCCGTTCCCCATCCTTCCTTTTTCACTGTTGCACCTTTCCGTCTCTCCTCCTCCTCCTCCTGGTTTTCCTCCACTTCTTCACTCCTCAGGCTGTCTTCCTCCACTTCTTCACTCCTCAGGCTGTCTTCCTTCACTTCTTCACTCCTCAGGCTGTCTTCCTTCACTTCTTCACTCCTCAGGCTGTCTTCCTTCACTTCTTCACTCCTCAGGCTGTCTTCCTTCACTTCTTCACTCCTCAGGCTGTCTTCCTTCACTTCTTCACTCCTCAGGCTGTCTTCCTCCACTTCTTCACTCCTCAGGCTGTGTCTTTCTTCACTTCTTCACTCCCCAGGCTGTGTCTTCCTTCACTTCTTCACTCCCCAGGCTGTGTCTTCCTTCACTTCTTCACTCCTCAGGCTGTGTCTTCCTTCACTTCTTCACTCCTCAGGCTGTGTCTTCCTTCACTTCCCTGGCTGTCTTCCGTCACTTTTTCACTCCCCAGGCTGTCTTCCTCCACTTCTTCACTCCTCAGGCTGTTATTTGACAGTCGCACACAACGGTCTGTCAGTCGGTTGGGCGAAGGCCGGTGTGAAGCTAATGAAAGTGGAAGTCACGCTTGACGTTACCTAATGAGGTCACAGCCACGCGAGGAGTCGGGTGAGGTCGGAGTCAGACACAGCCAGGCCGCTACTTACTCACTTACTCACTCACACTCTGTTCGCTTGCTTACTTACACACTGTTCACTACTTACACTGTTCTCTGCTTACTGGCGCTCTGCGCTGTTGGCTACTTACAGTCTGTTCGCTACTTGCACTCTGCTCTGTTTGCTACTTACACTGTTCGCTACTCACAGTCTGTTCGCTACTTGTACTCTGCTCAGGTCGCTACTCGCACACTGCTCTGGTCGCTACTTATACTCTGTTCGCAACTCGCGCTCTGCTCTGTTCGCTACTTGCTCGCACTCTGCTCTGTTCGCTACTTGCTCGCACTCTGCTCTGTTCGCTACTTGCTCACACTCTGCTCTGTTCACTACCCGCGCTCACTTCGCTACGTATTCACACTCTGTTCGCTACATACGCTCTGCTGTCTTCGCTGCTCACACTCAGTTTTCTACTTACACTCTTCTGTTCGCTACTTATTCACACTCTGTTCGCTACCTACGCACTGCTGTTCGCTGCTCGCACTCTGCTCTCTTCGCTACTAACACTGTTTGCTACTTACTCACACTCTGCTCTGTTCGCTACCCACACTCTGTTCGCTACTCGCACTCTGCTCTCTTCGTTACTTATTCACATTCTGTTCTCTACTTACTCTCACTCTGCTCTCTTCGCTACTTATTCACACTTTGTTCGCTACTTACTCACACTCTGCTCTCTTCGCTACTTACTCACACCCTGTTCTCTACTCGCGCTCTGCTCTCTTCGCTACTTGCACTCTGTTCGCTATTTACTCGCACTCTGTTCGCTACTTACTCACACTGTCTCTACTTTGTGTACGCAGAGAGAAGGAGAAGGGGGCGGGGGCGATAGTGAGTTCAGGGAGGTGAGGATGGGGGGGGATTGGAACTTCAGTATCCAAGGGTTCAGGTTATAAACAACCTCTCCTTATACACACACACACACACACACACACACACACACACACACACACAACACACACAGAGTAGTTTAGGTTTAGTCAGAAACTTGCCTAACAAAGAGAGAGAGAGAGAGAGAGAGAGAGAGAGAGAGAGAGAGAGAGAGAGAGAGCTTGGAAACTTTATTTTACAAGGACTGTAGTTTAGGTTCAGTCAGAAACTTGCCTAACAAAGAGAGAGAGAGAGAGAGAGAGAGAGAGAGAGAGAGAGAGAGAGAGAGAGAGAGAGAGAGAGAGAACTTAATTTTACAAGGATTGTAGTTTAGGTTCTGTCAAAAACCTGTGTCGAGAGAGAGAGAGAGAGAGAGAGAGAGAGAGAGAGAGAGAGAGAGAGAGAGAGAGGAGAAACTCGAATTTATTTTACAAGGACTGTAGTTTAGGTTCAGTCAAAAACCTGTGTCACGAGAGAGAGAGAGAAGAGAGAGAGAGAGAGAGAGAGAGAGAGAGAGAGAGAGAGAGAGGATGCCGGTCATTCACAAACCCGCTGGAGGAAGCAGCGCACCAGTTCATTGACAATTAGCGCTGGTATTTCCGGCTCCCTTCCCCACTCTGCCCCCCTTCGTTCTCACTCTGTCAGTCTCAGCCTGCATGCAGCTAGCTAGCTAGCTAGCACAGCACAAAGCGTCGATGTGACTGGGCGCTCAGATAGCGACCGAGCGAGTGCCCCTAGCCTACCGTCCTTTGGCTGTAGGTGCCTGGCGGTGGGCACGGTCGCTTGGACGGAACAGGAATGTGCTGTGGGACGGGACGGAGGGAGGGTCGGGGCGCGTGGAAATGTGGGGACCAGGCACACTCCGAGCATCGCTTTCCGGCACCTTCCTCCAAACGCTGCCAGATTTGGTTACGCCACTGAAGGGGCACTCTTTATCTCCGCGCAGCTGTCCACCGACGCGGTCAGCGCCCTCCGGAAGGTTCGGGTACTAATATGACTGTAGAAGCAACCTAGCGCCCAAGCATGCATGTAAACATGAGACGCATCCACCCCGGGTAAAAAAGAGAGTTCCGTCTCGATTCAAGCGATTGTGGTTTTATTTGTGCTGGTGTAAACTTTGTTGGCGGCTATAAATGACACGCCTTGTTTTATTTGAGTTGTTTGCAACAAACTTAAACTGTTTGAGCACCAACCAAAAAATGCTCGTTAGCTGACAGTTTTCTGGACCCTATGGCGTAACTAAATACGGCAGTGGTTGAAGGAAGGATGTGGTAAACCAGTGCTTGGAGTTTGGGGCCCAGTGTGTCCACACCACCACTGGCAGGTTCAGGTTCGGGTTGGCTGGGTGTAATAGTCTTGTGCAGACGGGTCAGGTTCGTCTTGTCTTGCTGCAAGGTCAGAAAGTGGTGGTGGGTTGGGGGTGGGGGGTGGGTGGTGGTGGTGGTGGTAATAAAGCCAATGGTTTTGGAGTCTAGTCTTGGAGTCGTGTGTCAGGTGTACCTACAGCTCTTGGGTGCACGCACGGCTGTGTGAGGTGTACATTCAGCAGTGCGGCTGTCAGGTGTACATTCAGCTGTACAGCTGTCAGGTGCACGTATCAGGTGTACAGTCAGCTGTACAGCTGTCAGGTGTACATTCGGCTGTACAGCTGTCAGGTGCACGTACGGCTGTGTCAAGTATACATTTAACTGTACAGCTCTTTCTCTCTCTCTCCTGCTCTGTCTCTCCCGTTGTCCCTCCCCTCCCCCCACCCCTCGCTTCTTTGCTATAATACAGCTCACCCCCCCCCCCCCCCCCCCCCCCAACCCCCCAAGTTCCCCCAAGCAACCAGTGAGACCCACATGCTTGCACACTCTTGACCTCTGTCAGAAGACGACCCTCCTCTCTCCCCACCCACCCCGTCCCACCCCACCCACCCCTACACTACACACGCTTTCAGCCATTCAGTCGTCCGGGCATGGATTGATAGAAGCTCTGCGGCAATATTTGCATTTGTTGTTAACACAGATCTATACACACACACACACACACACACACACACACACACACACACACACACACACACACACACACACACACACACACACACACACACACACACACACACACACACCACACACACACACACACAAGAGAGAGAGAGAGAGAGAGAGAGAGAGAGAGAGAGAGAGAGAGAGAGAGAGAGAGAGAGAGTGTGTGAGTAATTTCTTGCCCACGCAGTAATTATTATTTGCCGGCACGTTTTTCACACATATTCACTCCCTCTTCCAAAACGAAGCCGTCAGATTGGAACCGGTGAGGAAAAAGAAGAAAGAGAGAGAAAAAGAAAAGAAAAAGAAAAAAGCGAGGGAGAGAGAGAAGAAAAATGAACTGGCAGTTTGATTCAGAAGTTGAGGGAGAGGCGAAGAGGTGTAGAGATGGAGAGAGGGAATTGCTCCCCTGACACAACATCCTTATTTCCGTCTCGGCCTGCCCCCCAGTGAACTCTGGCGTCCGTTGCAGGTTCCTTTCTCCGCGTTCCCTTGACGTCATCGATCACGCGGTGCTTGCGCAAATTTCTCACTTCCTGCACGGTCACGCCTCGATTTGCCAAAACTTGCAACTCGCCTTGTGAGAGAGATTGACGCTAAACATTTCTCTGATAGCAATTTCCAATGCCCAGAGAAAGGCTGCGAATGCCCCCCCCCCCCCCCCCCTTTTGTTTTGTTTGTTTGTTGTTGACCCCCCCCCCCCCCCCCTCCTCTCCGTCTCTGTCTCTCTGTCTCTGTCTCTCTCTCTTCGCTAGCAGTTTGTTTGCGCAAACAAGTTCTCTTTCTTTGACCTTCGCGATTGGCTGGGCGTTAAATATCAAGTGTGTGCCCCCTCCCCGCCTCGAAGTGAATGAGTGTGTGTGTGTGTGTGTGTGTGTGTGTGTGTGTGTGTGTGTGTGTGTGTGTGTGTGTGGGTGTGTTAG